>PVJL010009665.1:0-55240 GCA_004026885.1 Lyroderma lyra
GTGTGTGCATGTTTGTGTGTGCGCATGTGCATATGTATGTGTGGGGTGTGTGTATGTGCATGAGTGTGGGGTGGGTGGGTACACGTGCATGTGCATATGTGTATGTGGGGTGTGTGTGCATGTGTGTGCTTTTGTGTGTGTGTGGGTGCATGTGTGGGGTGTGCATGTGCATGTGCATGTGTGTGTGTGTGTGTGTGTGTGTCTGTGATTTCTACCTCTGCCATGAGGCTTCCTTTGACTCCACAAGACCACAGTGATCTCCACTTATACTTCGTCTAAAGCACTAACAGTGTGCACCATTCAAAGCACATTTAATGATGGACGGGCTTTTATTCTCTTGTTACGTGATCGGGGACTTTTCTACATGTTATTTAACTTAATCATGTCAAGGACTTTCAAAGGTGATGTTGGCCCTTTCTCATACCGAGAAATTGATGCTCATAAAAGTTGACATTCTCCAGGTCGTGCTGTTAGTAAATGGCAGAGCCTGGCTTCCAAACTTTCCTGTCCACCTTGGATGAAAATGCTTATCTCCATTTATCTTGTCCAACAAAACCAAACTAATGCATCCTGATGCACAAGTTTTGCCCCATTCTAGGCATTTACTGACAATTTAATATTGAAGGACGGACACCTCAGTTTTGGACGTATGTGCCCTCAGGCCACTGAAATACGGACATGAAAGAGACACGCCATCTGTCCTAAGGGCTAGGCTGACACAAATTCAAATAACTGTGTGCACCTCCAAACAGCAGACCACTCCCAGAGCACCTGCGCATCGGCGACAAAGCGCCCCATGGTACTTTGCTCCAAGCTCAAGGGCTCAGGACATGGCCGGGATCGTACCTCAAATCTTTCAGCTGCTGGTGATTGGAGATGCCGACGTGGTGCCCCCTCCTGTAAGGCCATTGCCTTTTGGAGCCCTAACATGTCACTGCAATGCTGAGTGGCCAGGAAGCAGGTGATGGTGGAGGGTGTCATTGCTTTGCAGCCTCCCTGAGGGACAAAGACAAGACATGGAGCATTTAATGCTCCTGACGTGGCCTAGTTTTTGAAGCTTGATTATTACACAGAGTAGGTAAAGGGTGGGTCCCCTGTCACTTGCAGGACCGCATCCAAACCCTGCAGCTGGGCACCCCAGGACCCCTCCCGGGGCTGCCTGGGGACCCGTGCTCCAGCGCATCGTTTGGCAGGGTCCCAGGGTCCCTGGAGGGGCTGTGCCTTCCCAGGCCCGGGGCCTCTGCCTGGTGCCTGCCCGATGACTGCTTCTGCTCATTTCCCTGTGGGGTGAAATCCTGCCCCTCTCTCCAAGCGCAGTTTGGACACCGACCAGGGAGCTTTCGCCTCCCCCCACCCCCGGTCCGGCCTGCGGGGGGTCCCAGCAGGAGCAGCCTAGAGCCCCCGAGACGGACGCGGACACGCTCTGCACGCGCGGGTGCAGACTGAGCTGCGCTCTGTGCACATGCACGTCTCCTCGGGGCTTTCAACCCTACCCGCAAAGCCAACCTCACCGACTTGGGGGTGCACAGAGAAACAAAGAAAAAGTGGGGTGCAGTTAATACGGCTTCATGTTAATATTAACTGTTGTGAAACCACAGACGGCAAGGGACTCGGAATCCGCCGCCACCCCCTTATCTCTGGGCCTTCGTCGTAGCCTTAAAGTGAGTGGGGTACGTGGCTAACGCCCCCAAGACGTCGCTCGTGTCCTTTTCTTCCTTCTTAGCATTTTCTCAGAGTCCTGCGTGCCTCAGTGCTCACACAGACCATGGGTGAAGGTTTTGTGAGGGATTTCAGGTTTGTGGTGGCGATTTTGGCTTTACTTCAGCCTGAGTACTGACTTAAAGGTGCACCCTCTCATTAAAAGGTAACTCGATTATTTTATACATCCACCTATTTCATTAGCACCCTCTGCTTAAAAAAAATACCACGGAACATCTAGCACCCTGAATTAAAGACTACGGATGTTTCTATCTCGTCAGCTGAGAGAGCTTCGGAAACGGGGGGCACGTTTTGTATTTTGCAGGCCCAACACCTTCTGGATAATTCCGCGGTTACATTAATATGCACACACCCTGAGAGGCCTATCTTCTCAGATCGCAAGCCAGCTTCATCCCTGCTCTGTCCCTGAAAAAATCAAATGCTTCCCCTACTATTGGGTAATGTCATGTCTGTCCCTGACTGTTCTGATGCCTTACGTCCTTCCGAGGTTTTCACATAAACTTCCCAAGGGCAAGACTCATTCGGGACGAAGGTGCAGGTCACCATAAACACCGGCAAGGACTTCTTCAGTTCGAGCTCGTTTCCCGGCGCGAGGTAGGGTGTGAACAGGGCAGAGGGTCCAGGGAAGATCTGACTGTCCCGCCGGAGCCGCGTCCGCGCGAGTCCTTGTTCTGACGTCATGGGTGCATCTCGTCAGGTGGCGAAAGACGCTTGGCGACCTGGGTAATTAATTATCCATGGTGACATGAGATTATCCTGCATCAAAGATGAACACGTAAGACACGTCCTCGGCTCCTCTTCAATGGTGAGGGAAGAGGCCATTCGTCCTCATCAACCCGAGGCACTGGGGGACAGCCGCTCAGATTGTGAATCCTTTTGATACAAATGATTTCGAAATCGCCGACAACCATAAAACTTGGAAGTTGTTGTTTTTTTTAATTTTTTTGGTCAAAAGACATTGGAATTGGGATTTTGGTGATCTAAATAAAAATGGGTTTTATGCCATCAAGCTTTAAAATTACATTGGCAATTTTTGTAAGCGGAATCAATGCTGGGGCTACAGTGTGCAAGGGCTGTCCAGAAAGTGTCCAGCCATGTAATGTGAAAAATAAGGGTATTTCTGGCTGGGTTTTTTCCTGGACAGCTCTTATAGATAAGTCTGCTTTGAAATAAAAGGCTGTAAAATAATGCTGTTTGGGACTATTAGGCACAAGAGGTTTTTCAAGGCGATACGATGCTTGACTTAAGAAGTTAAGACAAAGATCATGCAAAAACATCACGGCACTTTTCTACCCTACATTGTTCAACCATAGTTCAACACGTAACTTATGGGTTTTCCCATATCATCTAAATATAAAAAAATGCTAAAAATTAAAGTCAATCTTTCCTGCTAAACTTTCTACTCTTCCTAATTGACTTCCAGTGCCAGCATTAGTCCCTCTTTTGTACACCAGTCCTTACACGTTAGATGTTACTTCTTCTAGAGTGTTTAGGTTGTAACATAACTACTCCATGAAATGTATGTCGAGGACTTTTAGTGACACTAGAATCCAAATTTAAAATACACAATTATAAGCAATATGTTAAAGTGCATCTGCTCATTGAGTCATATATTTGAGATAAGCTTTTTGAGTGACGTTTTAAGAACTATTTTGAAGTTACTAATACCTTTATCATACATTTTCTCACACTCCAGGTGATCAACCTGCCTAAATGGATATTTGTAATTTTTCTAAATATTTAGTAGGAGGGAAAATTTGACATCTTTGTGTTCTGATCTAAAATAATAAAATTTCTTATGAACTTTAAATAGATATAAAGAAAAGTGGAATTTTTTTTACAGTACAGCTTACCTTCTTAAAAACTGCAAAAGGAAAACCTAACTACATGGATTTCCATTTTTTATCAGAACACAGAAATTCCTTTTGTTTTTGAAATACATAAGGACTTCTTAATGCAAAGAGAACATCCTTTTGTCCAGCAGCTTTAGGGTTACTGTAATGTTTTAAATGTGATTTAAGGGGAAAATGATGCTAAATTTCACAAAGGACATAGATTCCCACATAGAGTTGGGAATACGGCCTTTAAAATTGAACCTTTACAACAAAATTGCATTCTCCATCTCCAGAATTAGAACAAGGTGACATTGTATTTGCAAGAGGAAACAGCGGAGGCAATACTTCGGTAAAACTAAAGGGTGTAAAATTTTCTAAATTAAAAAATAACTAAACGTGGGCAGAAGTCAAGGGCAGTGGCCAGCACGACGAGACAGACAGTGTGTCATCATAGCTTCCCCTGAAAATAGGTCGACATTTTCCCAGATGGCCTTTTCCTTCAGGAAGTATTTAGTTGTCACTCATATTCTGTTTGGTCCCCTTCGGAAGGAATCACACACGATTTCCTCCCATATGCCTGGCAGATCAAGTCCACTTATGGGCACTGCCCACTTCTCTTTCAATCAGGTTCCCCCAAGTATAACTCTCCAGAGAGGAATGAATCCCCCCTAAATGCGTCAGATGACAGTAATGATGACTTCGCTTATAATTTCCCAGGCAAATAGGATGACCCCCTTCATTATGCCGTTCTTGTGAGCTAGAAAAAAACTGTCAGCAATTTCCCGTATATTTATGTTATTCACTGCCATTAGTTAAGAAACTAGAGTGTCCTTGAGCTGAGGCTCCAGAGGATGTCAGTAAACATTGGTATTGACAGCATTCGAAGGGAAGCAAAACGTAGATGAGACGTTTCTCTTTAGAAAGTATCTTCATCCAAGAGTTCGACAGTCCATTAGTGGTCACTGAGTTCAACACGCAGCCTACTCAATTCTGTGCGCTGACTCGGGCAAGCAGTCAGAACGCGCCGGGACACCTGTCCGCGTTGTCACCTCCTCATCCAGAGCCCCCGGGACGTCCTCTCATGTGCCTGTGACCCATTGCTGACTGAGGGGGGTGTGTTTTGTCTCAGGACGGTGGCAGAAGCAAAGCTTTTGCCGAGGAAACCAAGCGTCCTCCAACTAACATCGGACCACTCGCCCGGCATCGGCTCAGTGTTTTGTCTTGTCGTTTGGTGAGCTCTAATCGCAGCCGAAAGAGCTGTGATTTTTGTTTGCCTTGTGCATCGTTTTTAAGTCGTCTTCAGGATGACTGAACATTCTCAGCCTCTTTTCCGGAGCAGCTCCAGCGCCCCGTGCACGGCTCGTGATGAACCCCGAGGGCGCCCGGAGGGTACCCGCCAGGTAACGTGAGGGGCGGAGGCGCTGGCGTCTGGGTTGACGTCCGGACAGCCCCGTGTTTCCATCTGGGCTGTGGACCTCGTCCTAGCACGCGTCCTGTCCAAGACTGAAGCTTACCGGACTTCTCCATGCAGCCCAAGCCAACTCGGGAGGCCCGGGCCACGGCTGCCTCACCCGGAGGAAGCACCTGCGGTTACGAAGCCCTAACTGCTACGTGACAGCCCTGTGAAGTCTCGAGTTATTGTTCACTGAAGAACGTGACAATTGTCACCCACTGTCTGATCACACACGAGAAAGTAAACGGGAGATGCATCTTGTGTGTGTGCGCGCACGTTTGCCTCAATTTGTGTCACAGACCAAATTACCGAATTATGGACTTGTCACGGGCAGACTCCTGGATGTGCGGATAGACACAAAGTTTATGACACGCAAAACAGAGGCGCAAAAACGATCTCCTGTGGAAACGGTCCCAATATTGCCAAAAAAAAGGGTGCTTTGAAGCCGCTACACCCGAAAGCATGAGACTGGAGTGACGACCCCAGGGACTAAGTCATTGTTTACAAGGAAGCTTACGAGCTGCGAGTATGTGACGGTGCGTGGTACTTCTATGGGGTGACATCCGTCGTGTTTTGGGGCACTTCATGCGGACGTTTATCTTAAATACAGGCCACCACTCAATTCCAAGAGGCATGTCAGTGGTTGGCAGTATCTGCGAGACGACCACGAGACGGAGTGGTTGCCCAGTGTTTTCGCCCACGGGCCTGTCTTCTCTCCCTATTGTCTCAGCACCATCCTTAGGCCCAGGTGACAGGTTACCAAGTGCAGGGGGCTGCCCTTGAAGTTGAGGGGGTCTTGAACTTCAAGGAGACCTGGTCTTGACCTTCTATGGCTGGACCCCTTTCCATGGGGTCACGGGGAGCCTCCCAGCTCCATCACGACACCCTCCGTTCTAGACTGTGCTCCACAGCCTGGCTCTGGGTCCTCTCCTAGAACCTTCTTCCCACCTGACCACATGACAGTTAGTGTGTCCGGGGCTCAGGAGGTTGTCAGAGTGGCCATCTGACAGGGGTGGGGCATGGATGGCGCAGGCGCTGGGCATGCTTGTCCCCGTGCACTCACGAGTCGGTCAGAGGGGAGGGGGCTCGTGGTGGACGTAGGAGCAACGAAGCATCCGAAATCAGAACCTGACCTTCCGGGCCATCGTGAAGAGCATGTGTCAGGGTATGAAATACGGTGTGTTTTATTAAACGTTGGGCGGTTTCATTTACATTTTGAGCTATCTCTACGTGGGGCGGGTCTCGGTTTGTATTGAGAATTGAGGGGCACAGTGAATTAATTTGTGGGTTTCCTGTGAGTCGAGCATCACAGGCCAACGACAGAGTCTTGTTTTAAAGCCCGTGTTTTCCATGGGCCTTTCTAGGATATTCTTGGAGGCTGAGCAGGAGGCGGTGCGACTCCCGCCACCCTCCTTTGTCTCGAGAGGGTCAGGACTGGGTTCTTGGGTTTTCATCAAACCATGCCAGTCACATAAGCACTTACTGTCTGTAATCGCCGTGACACTCTTGTTTTTACCTGTTTCAAGATTCACCCCCTCCCCTTTCTGTGGCTGCTGCTGTTCTGTGAGTTTTTGTTAGTTTTATTTGTCTGAAAAAAATAATAACTCAAGCACTGGGAAAACAAAAGAGTTAAAACTCTTTCTTATGAATTTAAGTAGCATGTGCTGATTACATGTTAACAAATTTTAAAAAGAGGAAGCACACAGGAAAATTTATATTTTAAGAGTTAAAAAGCCTTATACGAAGGGTTTTATAAGAATACATAAATAATCTATGTAACCACCGAACACGATAGATTTTAACAATACCAATTAAAACCGTATGTCAAAAATCATTTAAAAAGCGAAGTGTTTACTGGCTCTGGGTGGTGAACACGTAAAGCAACACACAGACTGTGCGCTGTAGAACTGTACACCCAGAACCTATGCGATTCCTGTTAACCAATGTCACCCCAATGAGTCTAACAATAAAAAAAAATTGAGTGTTTAATTGTTAACACTTCTATAAATAAAAAAATGTTTATAAGAAAGGATTCAAGTTTGTTACTATGTTAATTATAAAGCATCGCGAGGAGGAATAACAGACAGAAGGAATTTCGGAGAGGAGCTATGGCCACGGGCAAGAACAAACAATTAACTGGGAAAGTTACCAACCAGCTAAAACATGTAAAATGCCATTCAGCTCGCTGCTGGTTAGTAACCGAACCTGATAAAACAGAAGGAGTAGTGATAAGCAACTTGCAAATTTATCAGATTGTAAACATGTTGGGGTGAAAACACGCTCAGCGCTTGAAATCGCGGGTTCAGATCAGCGTCACCACCTTCTGTCACTGGGGTTGTGCATTCATGACGAAGCGGTTTGACAACACACGCGGGCTGTCCGGAAAGAACCCAGCCGTAAGGGCCTCTGCTTTTCCTGGTACGTGGCTGGATAGTTTCCGGACAGGGCTCGAGGGCTAAGAAAGAGCACGACTAGGACTAAAATCTAATAATGCGCATCTCACACGCGGGGATTTAGGAATCGTCTTCCTCATCTCAGCATTGCTACGACGAAAGGAACAAGAGACGTTCACAGTCACGCTATGCCACAGGCCCATGAATGAGCGTGCTGCCACCGTGCAAACAGCGTGTTCGAAAGCCAGCGGTGCGGGGAAGCTGAGGGGCCCTGCGGTGTGCGCGTACGGAGGGCCGGAAGGGTGGTACTCACTCTCTTCGGCTGTTTAGATCATAGATTTTGGGGGGGTCTTTTTATGCCTCTCCCTGTTTTGCAAACTGCATAGAGCCCGTGTTTGACAAGGAAAATGTATTTCAGCGCACCCTGAACTGAGGCACAGGTGGGAACTGGGGGTGCTTCACAGAGAGCCGAGCGATGGACTAGGTCAGTGCAGAGCCCAGCCCTGCAGATGGGGGTCCCCGGGGTGTCGTCCCAGCACCCGATGTCCCAAGTCCTTCCAGTATGACTGCCGGGACCGACCTGCACCTGTGCGTGCCTCAGGGGCCTGCCCCCCACCCCCACCCCCGAACGCAGAGGGCAGCCTGGCACTGGGCGCGCAGGGAGCTGAGGAAGAGCTGGAGATCCGGCGCTGGCACACGAAGTAAGTCCCCCATCCCAGGGCACAGCACCCTACGAGGGTGCGGACAGGGAGCGAGCCGTGCTTGCAGGCTGGGGGGCGGTGGCGGCGCGACTCCCCGGGAAGGGAGAGCGGCCAGGCGAAGCGCTGGAGGGCCCGGGAGAAAGTCAAGTGGCCGCAAAGCAGAGCTCGGTGCCCAGGGGTGAGCCCCCGCCGCGGGCCGCCGGGCCGGAGCCAGCTGCGGAGGGCAGCGAGCACGTGCCGCCAGGGGACGGCGAGGAGGAAGGCATGGCCTCCCGAAAGGTTTTCACCCGCTGACACTTTCTACTTTAGTCAGAGAAACACATTATTAAGTAAAAGAGCAGATGTTTATGAACTTGGTCACAAGGAAATACTGGAGTTGAAGCATGCATACTGCAGTGAGGAAAAACAGCTAATTAACTGTCACCTAACAGTCCTAGCCTTCCTGTCACAGGGGTAAATACAACATGTATCTTTTCTCACTGTCAAGTCACGGTGGGGGACACAGGTATTCACGCTTACTACACTTATTGGGGAATCGCGTAGGCCCCGGTGCATGTTTCTAGGACACACCATCTCCCCATGTCCACTCGGAGTCTGTTGTGCATCCGCCACCGTCACTGTAAATAAACACCCGGTGACAGAGGGGACCGACTCCGGGCGGGGACGCGTCGCGTATTTCACACAGTGACACTCACTCACTGCCTGATCCGGAGTTAGGGAACGTCTCTGCTGTGCTTGTCACGTTTATTGTTGCGTCACTAACTCCTTTTTGCAGTGTTTCTACTCCGTGCACGTTCTAGTCGCAAAGCTTTCACGGGAGAAGGCTTCAAAGATGCAGAAATTTTAGGGACAAAGTGCATCAGTTCTGTCTCGTTCTCCTTCAAAGTCCTCGGCTTCAATTACGGACGAATATACGGTAGTTTGCTCTGACTCTAATGCTCCTTCTGCCCTGTCTCCTACGAAAGATCACAGCGATGCGAACGAGTGATGTTCAGGTGGTGGTTGGCGAGTCCCTCAATGAGCACCCCAGAAAGCTTCTATTATTCAAGAAAAGAAACCTTTTGTTTGACGTGGTTATAATCACTTTAGCTCATCTCATAAGCAATCCTAATTCCACAACTGGATTCTCCTGGGCCTGATTTCTTCAGTGGGAAAGTTAACAGCCCAGTAAAAAAGCCGAAATCTTTTCTTCCATAAAGACGTCAAAATAAGTGAAAAACACCCACAAAATAATGGTCACAATTTTCATGAAATTGGAAAGGAACCCGGAGAAAGGTACTATGCATATTGTTCCTGTGCAAACCTAAAATAGGAACGCTGATATTGAATTGGAACGCTAGGACTTTGAATTAATAGCGTCGGTTCTTTGGAAATGGGAAACGTTATACCTACGCTGCCCCTTTTATTCACATTCAGTGTGAAATTGGAAATTGGGAATTTAAAAGAGGGAAAATGCATGCTCGCCATTGTATGAAATCAAGTATTATATGGAAAAAAATCAGCTCTCTGTCATTCTGTTCTGTATCATCTATAAAAATATCACAGTGATTTAAAAATATGTAAATTTTAATAGTTTCCGTCTCTGTTTTCTTTCTCACAAGACAAAATTGAAAACCCTGCCATTAAACCACAGTCACAGAGAGAGACAACAAAACAACAGAGAAAAAGAATAAGAAATAAAGACACAAATACACGGAATGCAAAACGTCCTGATTACCCAGCGCAGCACACAGAAATTTGCCCTTGAACCTCTGAGTCTTTGTGAGCTGGGTTTTTGCATTAATTAGGAGCTTCCTTCATTAAGTATGTGTGTAACTTACTTAAATTCCCTCCAAGTCAGCACTCAGCATTTAGAAACAAACAAAAAAGAGCCCTGCCCCACCTCAAAAAATATTCCAACATAAAGATAAAAAGGTTACTAGAAATGCAAGCTCAAAACTTTGATGAGTGTAAAAAAATACGTTCTTATTTGTTTTTAGGGAAGATACTGTTTGGTTGAGCATTTTTTTTTCTTGGTACCCAAATATGTATCAACTTTGGGAAGTTCGGGGTGATATTTTCTGATTTCCTGTGACCATTTGGAAATAGCAGGAAGAAACCTAAAAGTCCGCAGATCATCTAGACAGGAAAGATTACGTCTGACTCCAAATTCGGGAGCTCATGTTACCTATTAACAGCACTTCATTCTTCAACAAGGTGACACTGAGTATTCGTAATAGAAAACTATCACACTTTCAAAAACATGGGCTTCCGAACTTCCACGTATTTCGTTCAAGACCCACAAATGCCCCTTAACATCACATGGCAAAATCCCACAGGCTTGTGTTGAACTTTTTAAATTTCAAGCTGGTTGTTCGGGCAATAATAAATCATGAACCCTACCCGTTTCTAAAAGTGGTTAAAGGTAGTATCATTGAACAAGTCTTTATTGAAGGTCGTGCGGATGATAGTAAATGGTTTTACGTGAGCACTGTGTTCACAGACAAGGCAGAGAGCGGAGACGGGAGGGCA
Organism: Lyroderma lyra; assembly: GCA_004026885.1. NCBI lineage: Eukaryota > Metazoa > Chordata > Mammalia > Chiroptera > Megadermatidae > Lyroderma > Lyroderma lyra. The sequence goes on from PVJL010009665.1 coordinate 10,613, forward strand.
GAAGGGGGAACTCCCTGAAATAATCATTTTAGAGTCTGAGTGAAGTTTTGAATGACAAGATTACTCAACAGATGAAACGAATGAACTGAAATGGCATTTCAGACAGCTAGCTTTCTCCCAGACACGTCAGAACATACTCATCCTAGAAGGTGGGGACACAGTAAGCCCAGCACGATGCATAAAGGCATCGGCCGAGTGCCGGGCGCCCGCACAGCCAAGTGGGGTGCGCACCGGCGATCCGGAGTGAGTGTGAACGCGACGCCACGAGGGCTGCGCCTCGGACGTGCACGCTGGTGCTCGTCACCTCCGTGACTGTTAAAAATGGATACACTTGAGTTTTCAGAGAAGTTTCCGGAAGCACAGAGGCTTTGCAGGTCCCGCGCCTCCTCTCCCACCCACCACCGCACCCAGGTCCTCGTGACTCACATTTTGCAGTCAGGTGGCACTTGGTTACAACCGCTGAATCGATGTTTACACGTTGTTGTAACTAAGTCCGTGGCTCACATGAGGGTCCGCTCTATGTTGGGCCAGTCTGTGGGCCCTGACGAACGCGTGACACCTGTGTGCACGGTGACGGTGTCACACAGCTTCGTGCCCTCCAAGTCCCAGCGCTCCGTCCCCCCATCTCTCTACTGCCCCCCCTGGTTTTGCCTTCTACACGTCACGTAATTGGAATCGTACAGCGCGTGGCCTTCCCACGTCTGCGTCTGTCATTTAGCCGTAGGTGTGTCCGTCGCCTCCAGGTGTTTCTGGAGCTCAATAGCTCATTTCTTTTCAGTCCCGAGTGACATTCCGCTGTCCGGACGGACCACACTCTGTTTACCCACTCCGCTATCCGCTATTCCAGGGCTTCTGGCTTGCTTTCAAGTCTTGGCGACTATGAATAAAGCTGCTAGAAACATTCTTGTGCGGGGCTTGTTGGGGCCAGCATGTTTTCAACCAATTTGGAGAAACACCTAGGAATGCAATTGCCGAATCACATGCGAAGGCCACGGTCACCTGTACGGGGCGCTTCCAGGCTGTCATAAAACTAGCGTGAAATCAAACGTTACACAAATACTTGATCGAACTAAATTAATTCCACAACCAAATTAAACTAAACCATAACAAGTCGCCGTGTTAGGCAAAAATGTGGACGTAGAAAACAAAACGTGGCCGATATTATGGCGAAGCCTGCGTCCTAGTCAGGTAAATGTTATGTAAATGAGTGCATTCTGCTTAAGTAATAAGTTACTTTAATGTCAGTAAAATACGAATACGGAGGAAATGATTGATCTCAAGGCAGCGACTGTCAAATAAATCATAAAGGCAGTGCTGTTTTGACTTTCAAGGGAGGTAAAGATCAATAGCATGGAGAGCCACACCACTCACACCCATTAGCTTTGTGGGAGCGGGGTGGCCTCAATCGGCGTGTCTCCCTTTCTCGCCGACGACCAAGGACGCACTCTGTGACACGCGCTGATGAGTATTCACGACGTGACCTCACGTGGGAATCATCATTCCCACGGATCCCATTTCCTGCCTCTTCTACCCCGACAGCCGGTGCGCGATCTTCCCCGGGGAGTGTGACACCGGGGCACAGCGGCTGCGGCCGGGAGCGCCCGACAGGGGCCTTCGGGATGTCCCGAGAACAGAACCCACCGCCACGGCCACCTGCGATGGAAGGAAGCGAACCGAAACGTGGCGCTGGAGCCGAGGCGAGGACCGGACTTACGGCGCCTCGATCTGTCACTTCCTTCTTTTTAGATTTCCAGTTTCTGTTTTTGTTTTTTTGAGAAAAAGTTTCAACAAGCAGGTGACTCCGTCTGCGTTCGGAACTGCGAGCCCGTGATTTTCCATCCACGGCCCCCTCCCCGGAGCCACCATTTCTCAGGTCCTTTCAAGAAAATATCCGTCTCAACACTCGAGGGACTGAGAGAGGCTCCAACGCGATCTTCGAAGTTACGGTATTTTTTCCACTTGAATTCAGTTTTTAGCTACCACATACTTCGTTTTTAAAGAGGAGGCTAAGGGCGCCATTGTGCACAAATGTACACAGCACTCCCATAGAAGCCTGGGGAAGGCTGAGAGCGAGCCCCTTGTCCTTTGTGAGGACACAAATAATGACAGCCACAGCGTCCACCTCAGTGTCCACCTCTTCCCATGCACAGCACAGCGGAGCCCTCGGACAAGGAGCGAAGAGCACAGAGGAAGTCCTTTTGGTCCGGCCCACTTCCTTTCTGACGTGTAAGTAGAACCCAAGCATCTGGCCTTGGAGCTGGTGCGGCCGTGTCACAGCCGTGTGACCGCCGTGTCACCTCCGTGAATACCGACATTGATGCAGCCAAGATGGCAGCGTGCAGAAAGCGAAGTTCTGGGCCCTTGAGGACATCGCCAGCCTCTAACCCAACCCTGGGACACCCTGCTGCAGACACTTTATTTGCTGAGATAATAAACGGTGTTTGTCTCTAGCAGCCCAAACCACCGTGACAAATGCAGAGCCCCTTACAACCTGACCCCATGGTCCTGACATGACCCGTCACACTCTCTTTGCCACCCAAATTGTCCTCAGCATGACCGAATTCCACTCCTACTCCCTTGTGAAGACCTAGTGCAAATGTCTCCTGTTCTTTGGAGCCTTAATGAAGGAGGAGTCAAATACTCTCTTCTCAGTTCTCATACATCTTTACGAAGATTCCAGCCCTTAAGAAAATACATCGCAGCTACGTCATTATAGGTCAGGGACAGCATAATGGCTACAGCTCTGAGTTAGCATTTCCCAGCATCGAGACGACAGCTTAGGTAGCACATAAGAAATATTTCATAGATGCACGGAGGCTAACGGAAATTCGAATAGTTAAGAACTCAAAGTAATTTAAAAGTCAAAGTTTCCTCAGAATTCCTACTCTCTTATTGGATGGAGAACCTACCCAAACCTCCCGTTAATGGTACTTGGAAGAATTCAAATTGCCTGTGTTGAATTTGCATCCCTGACTCAGTCAGCTGGCTCAGGAGGAGGCTGGGAAGCACATTATAATTACAGGGTGTTTATCCAATAGCAGAGACCATGCCGACGCTGGGATGACGGTGTGGACACGTCCCAAGCCGAAGACGCCACGGAGCTTCAATAACGAGGCAGTCATGGTGATCGGTGTTGTGTTTTCATTTTTCCTTTTAGATTAATGCTGCAAAATCCTTTAAACTGCAGGAGCTTTGTGGATGTGGAGTAGCCAAGACACAGTTTGCATGGAGGGAAGAGAGAGAGCTGGCAGAAGATGCCAGGAGACCGGAAACTGTGTATCGCTGAGAAGAGCAGATGTCTTCCCGGCGGGGAGATCGGATGTATACGTGCGTCCCTTTCAAGTCCCAGAAACAGAGCTGGCCGTAGGATACAGGAGAGGTCACCTGCTGCCAGCCCTCCGGAAGACTGGCCAGGCACAGAGACATCCCAGAGAGCTCCACTCACACCTGCCTTTGAACTGCCTAGGGCAAAGTACATACAAAGGGAGTGAACAATGCACACAGACACAAGAGAAGGGACACTTCCCCACTTACAAAAATAAAATATATTAAAGACACATAGGTAAATTCAATTGGCTAGTTATTTATGAACTATCTATTTATTATGGGAGACAAGTAGGACTTCAATGTATTAGCAAAGCAGTAGCATTTAGTTCAAATACCCTTGTACGCTATGCATTTGCATATGCATATTAGGCATACATGGACTTTAGTACTTTCATGCAATAGCTTTTCATTAATTGATAGTGGCCCTCTCCTTAATTAATTTGAAATAACCTGTTTTACTGTGACAAGTTACATGACAGAATTGTACAGATAAACTCACTCTCTTTGAATTCTTTTAACAGAGAAACCAAGGTTGGAGAATAAGACACAGAAATGGAAAGAAGCTAAATATGCAGATTATGATCATGAGCACCTGTCCCATCCAGTAGTTACATTTTCATTATGGGAAATTTTTGCATGAAGGTAGATCACAGCTATTATTCTGTTTCTTACACATTTGTTGTGAAATCCTCCCATAAAAATTTTAGCAAGTGAAAATGTGGCAGCAGATGGTTGTAACTGATGCAAATGTACGATATTTTTATGACTATTATCTCTTTATAAAATACCCACCGAATAGAAATTTTCTCTCTAGTTTTTCTAACCACTTAATATTCTCATACAAATTTTGTGGGGAATTCTAATACAGGTAAGAATAAATTCGATTGTAATTATGGACAATGAAGAAGCTGATAAAAACAAGTTTTGAGGGTTGTACAGATTTGTATTGATTACGTGGAGCTCTCAAAGGTATGACTTTCCTTAAACTGAAAATGATTTTTAAGTAACTATTAGAAATAGATTTTTAAAAAGCTTTCTATTTTCTCACAAAACCCCTGTGATATTGGTTAGTTCATACAATTGCAATCATGCTGAATTAAGAATTAAGTCATGTAAACTATGAAAGAAGATACAAGGTATTTGAGAGAAGCATGTGAGAGGTGATGCTCCTCTTTGCTAATTAAGATGACTGACGGGCCTCACAAAAGGGAAATAAATTAAGAAATAAAAGGAGACTGATTTAGAACAGCGGATAATACTTTTAAACGTCTGTCAGTTCCTGAAAGCATTTAGAAATACAGCCTGTCTTGGTAGCAGAAAAGAGCCCGTCAGCTGCTATACAGAGTAGCAGAAGACTCTTGGTGGGTTCGTGGAAAGTTATTCTAACTAAGAGCAGATCTAAAGAAGTAAAGAGCTTGTCCTAGGGAGATGCACACTGCAGTGCAGAGAACAATTTGAATGGAGAAGCTTTAGTGTGGATATCTAAGGAAGACCACGGACAAGATAAGGATGACAAATACTCAAGTGAACGAACAGGAGGGACCTGACATTCAGATGAGTAAATTGGGGGACCTGTGCTGTATGCAGGTGTGAATGCAGGAGGCAGTGAGCTTTGGCATCATTTTTGCTGATCGATCCATAGTCACTAACCACTGACTTCTTTGGCGTTTCATTCGGTATTCCTTGGTTTCCTCAGATTGTATTGTCCTTCCTCACTGTACCTTGGAGGGACTGTTCCTTTCAGTAAAACACGAACTGTGGGTCTGCTCTTAAATCTGCTATAGGTGGAATACTTCAAGAAAACAGGGAAATACAGTGATTCATCTTTTGAAATATAATTAAATTGAAGTAGGGCAAAGGAGAGACGATGAGATTAAGATGAATTTGGGGGGAAATGCATTTCTTCTGAGAGCCTCACTTTGCATTAACACGCAGAATAGTTCCTTTTTGTTAATTTTTGTTCAGTAAAGCTAATATGCTCTTAATGTCATTAAATATTTGATTGTTCCCTTTCGGGAGACAATATAGAATTTTGCAATTAGAAGAGCATCTCTCTATCTGCACGGTCCCTCAGATGTGGGCCAGCACCCCAATCTCACTGGGAAGGCTTCCTCTTTGAGAGCTTTTCCTTACAACCAGCTGGCTGTGGGATTTAGAATCCTAATGAGATTTCATTTTGTTCTTTCTCCAAGACTCCCAGAGACCACGTGCTTCATAGTTTTAATGAGTGTGGCTTTAATTAAAGTTTAAATAACATCAGTTGCTCTAGTTGCTTTTTACTCCTCAGGGATTTTTACTCATTTTCAAGAATGTGTCTTGGGTGCTGATGCAAGTCTTTGGTTAACAACCACCATTTTGTAGGAAACAAGGAATTTAAAGCGTCATTTTTGTCAGTTCTGTTTTCATTAAATTTACCTGTGCTGTGTGTGTGTGTGTGTGTGTATTTCCAGTGTAGAGTCCTGATAACTTTTCGTTCATTATTTTGTTATAATTTTCTTTCTTGACTTTTTAAAAGGATGGGGTGAAGATTAGTTTTATGCCCTTCTGCCTAAAGCTAGTGCTTTATCTCAAATTAATAGTTCAACTCTCTTACCAAGCTTCAAATGACTTTGTGATCATTTTAGCATTTAGGACACAATTCACCTCAGCTCACAGGAATGGAACCATTTTTTAGTGGTGGAATAATCCAAAAAAATTCTCCAGAGAATATGTGGTTGGTCTGCTCTCCACACCCCATTTTCCTGCTTTGAGGATCATACCATTTTCAGGTGACTTGGTTTAAAACATTTTGCCCGTGGCAACTCTTTTTGACCTTTTATAGCTTTTAAAGTACCCAAGTGTCAGATGTAATGCTAACTTCCTTTGGTAGCCAGATGACTTCCTAGGTAGTTGGGGAGACTATCATTGCTGTCTGCTATAAATCTTGAAAATGATCTTGAAACTCATTATGTTCCTCAAGGAGAAGGGACGGACATAACTCCAATGAGACCAGGTCTGTGGTCTAGCACCGTGGGAGCCCATTAAAGGGTCTGGAGCGTACAGAGTTCTAGTGCATGTTGGTTTACATTAAATGTGTAATGGTTCCTGGTTTCTGTAACCCAGAGGGTCTGCCATTTATGTGTTTGTTAATCCATAGGTGGGTTTTAAGTCAATGTGGATGCTCACAGATACCGGAGAGAATGGGCGAACGTAATTCCTCTTCTCTACATCAGAATGAGGAAATGCTTCTGAAGGCAACGAGGTGAGCCAGAGTCACCAAGGCAGAGACCAAAGGCAGAAGAGGTCCCCTCTCAGAATGAGAAAAACTTGGACTGGAACCAAGAAAGAGGATTGTCACTTAAGATGGACTCAAACGATGTGACAGTGAGAATCGCTCAGGACTGGGGGAGACTCATGCACCAGAGGTGGTATTAGGGCAGTGCTTTACAAGCTGGTGGACTGGCACCTGAAAGACAGCCTGGAGGGAAGAGAGGGAAGAGAGGGAAGAGGGTCTGGCTGTGACAATTCCATGGAGATTACCTCAAGGCATGGCTCAGCCAGGCTTCTGCTACAGTACCGTATTTTTCTGTGTATAAGATGACCCCAACTTTCCTAACACAACATTAAGAAATCAACATCAACTGGTTACTCCTGTGTGTAAGATGACCCCCAAATTTTTGGTCTAATGATCTTAGACAAAAGTATCATCTTGTACACAGAAAACTACGGTAGGTAAATGAGTACATTTAGAAAAGCAATTGGAGCACAGATAGAATTAGAAGTGTGTAGATGCGTGTATGTCTCAAATTCTGTGACAATTAGAAAGGTGTGTTTTAATTAGAGAAAAAAATGAATCCATTGTTTTCAGTGTCCGTGATCTATAATTTATGAAATATTAGCTTGAAGGCCAACAGTTGCTGGGTTAACATGGTGACTTTCTTATAAGATTGGACCCATTAACCAATCACTTTGAATTAACAACCGGTGAAACTCCTAGGTGGTTTTCCCATGAGAAGGCAAAATAACCCTTGAATCATCAGGGTTCTAATACTTATCACAAATTCCTCTCCCATTGACTGGCCCTGTTTTCTTCCTCCAGTGTCAGTTATTAAATATATATTTATTTACTTAATTTTTTAGGAAACCTGATGTTATCACGAAACATCCTTTAAACAGCTGAATTCTATCATATGTGACGTCAGTATTTATATCGTCTAAGTGATGCTCATGAACGAAGCTTAACATTTGTTATATATTAGCAATTACATGAGATACTTTTAATATAAAATAAAACTTCTCTCTGTACTGTTTTTAGACCTTTGAAAATACAGAAAAATGTTTGCAGGTAGCCAGAAGCTACACAGCTTTCTCAGCACACTTGATCTAACCCACCAAAGAGGTGCAATGTAGTAGAAGCAAAAATCTGACGTAGATAAGAGGACTTCGGACAGATGGTTGTAAGAGCAAACTGTCTTCATTTTCCTGTGCCTCCTCATACATTTCTGTTTCGAATACATTGCTTTTCATGATTGAATGGCAGACATAGTTCCCAAAATTCTAGGCACATCACAGAAAGTCTAAAAGTATGAGGGGTGTCTGGAAAAAAATCCAACCATCAATGCCCGTATTCGTGTTCCATGGCTGGATACTTTCCGGACAGTCCTCAGATGCTCGCGCTTCTCCGGGGAACCTTCTGACGATGACAGGAGGGTCTTGACTTACTCTGATCATTTTTCTGTCCTCCTAATAGCGCTGATTCCCAAACGGTGTGTTGATTTTCAAAGGTGCACCACTGAGGTAACTTTGTGCCTCTGAGTTTGAACGCCATGCTCCGCTAGCCTTAGCCCAGAGCAGGCATGCAACACGCCCATTCCAGGACGAACAGATGGAGCTGAGACATGGTCTAAGCAAGTGACAAGTACAAAAACACACCAGGGAAGCCGGAAGGGGACACGGAGGGCGCTGAATGAAAGATCCGTGTGAGCAAACGTAATGCTGGGACGTGGAGAGCACTTGGCCGCCCACTCGTGAAAGCCACGTTTAATTGGATCCAGTTGTCTCCTAACACACCCAAGGGCTGGGCTTCCTCACAGCCGCACGAACACTGCTGGACTACAACGGGACTCATTAACCTCCTAATTGTCGTTTGCGTCGACTTGAACTTGGCTTTCGTACGGCTCCATCAGCTGGCAACGTCTCGCCCTCCTGACGCTCGCGTTCTGCTTCTTACTCGAACCTGCGCGCGTGACGGTGGGGCGGGGCGACGCTGTTAAAAATAATCCGAGTGACGTTTCGGGAACTGCATTTTGTTCTGTCATCTGAGCTCACGCACACGTAGCTAAAGGAAGAGACGCCATGTTTGTGCAAAGGGGCAACGCAGGCACGACGGGATGCCACGTTCTCAGTTGTCAACAGAGAGGAGACACATCACCAACACTGGAAGGCTTCGCTTCTGATGCTGCGGACTGTCCAGCCTGGCAACGGCAAGTGTCTCTTGACAAGGACAATGTTTCACTGCTCCTGGCCAATAACAAGCATCTAGTTCAGAGAAGGGCAACTTCGGAGCCTCGACTCGACATTTGGCATTTCTAAGGTTAGTGCAAACAACGATGAAAAACATAGAGGACGTCTTACTTGTCGTTGAAATGCTGCAGAAAACAATGCGTCGTGTCCCAGTCATTTTGTGTGTAATTTTGCATCATTATTTTAGAGAAGAATTATCTGCTAATTTTTCTTATTTGGAAATTGCGTTTCTAAGGTAGCAGCAACAATAATTTGTCTCATGCTAAGTTTGCAGGAGAGCCGCTCCGTGGTCCAGAATGCCAGTTTTGTACCTCACACCGAGGTCAGAACAAGCATTTGATGGCGACACGTGAAGGAATGCTGACTTCTTCCCCGCATGTGGCAACTGCACGACTCTTGACTGTGCTTGCTCTCGGGAAACCAACCCCTTCTTGTGTATAGTTTGACGATACCTGGAGGGCCGTCGTCATCGTTACACATCATGCAGGAGTTTTCACGGCAAGTGGCGGAAACCCAGGTGCCCAAAGAGGAGCAGGCGTGCCCAGAGCGCCCCCCAGACACGCACGCGGCATCGGAAAACAGGGTGAACCTCTTCTCGGGAAGTTTATTCCTCACGGGAGAGTGAAACGTGCGCGTCGGTCACTGAAATACGGCACTCGTGTGTCGTGTGCATTGCCGGGGGAGGGGGACCCTCTGCCCTGCTGGCTCTCACAGAGCAAGCGATGAGCACTCCACTCACGGAAGTATTTGCCCCCAAAGAGTCTGACTCCGTTATCGAGGGGTCCGTGAAGCGGCTAGAACCAACACTCCATGACTGTCCCTACCGTCGTATGAAATAGGCATTTAGAAAACACAGAAGGTTCTTCCAAACAGAACCATACCCAACGTGTTGGTAACGGAGTCTAGAAGGCCACACCGTGCGCACATCCGTGTCACGGGCCGACGGTCAGCTGCGAGCGGGAAGGACTCACGAAAGGGAAGTGCAGTCGGTTTGCGTTCCCACGTGACTCTGAATGGGGGAGAGTGGAATCCCAGCGAGACTGAGCCTTCACCGCAGAGACAGGGACGCGTCGTAAAGAGCCAGGTATCATCGCATTAGACTCGATAATATTGACTCGTTCCCCAGAAGTTTGCTGACGGGACCCACTAGATTTATTCCAGAATTGAGTCCCCCCCCAACATTTTCACATCCTACTTCCCCTCTATGCTTGAGACCAATCGTAATCCATTTAAAAACATGCAAATAAGTCTACATTAGTTAAGTTTCACTTGTTCGTTTCAGGGCTGAAATTTGGGAGAAAAATCAGCAACAGGCCAGCGGTGTGTTACGTAACAGTGGATTAGAATGTTAGGACACGAAGGAGAGATCTTACACTGACTACACCCCTCTTTCCCTCTGCACTAAGAGTGCTAACGCTACAGGGAAAAAGAAGAGCATTTCTCATTATGACCTTACCTCCTTACCTTTCATAGACCTAGGTTGGCACTTACTATGAAGGAGTTCGTGCAGAACATATATATATATATATATATATATATATATATATATATATATATAATAACACGCACACACACACACACACACACACACACTCACACACACACACACACACAGAGGGTGCTAAAATGTATACACATGTTAAGAAAAAAACTATTGAAATTGCAATACTCAATATATATACTGATAGCAAAAGATTCATACAAGTCATGTTTGACTTCTGCAATGACAAGAGGTGCTCACATTGGTGACCATCAGTATTTATGCGATACACAGATAACCTCTCTTCGAATGCATATACGTTTTCTGGCACCCCCAGTATTCTTGCAAATACATTAAGTATCATATACTAACACAGTAAAGTAAAAACACGGTCCCATATGATATTAGTAACTGAGAAGATAATCATTGCTAAACTGGGAGAAAACTATTAGCCACTATGTGAGAGAAAAAGAAGTGGTTGGAAAAATAATGTTTTCATATTAATTTTTTGAGTATTATTTTATTATCACGTGGCTGTTCCTTGGTATTATCATGAAAACCATAGAGAAAGGCAATATTTACTTAGGCTGATAATAAAATTATATTTCCTTAATCTATTATTTTTCTGAATTAACAATAGCAAAGACACATTTCCTCTTTCCATAAAAACAGAAATGACATGATGATCTCTTTCAGAGTAAATGACATTTCTTTCTACTGATCTATTTCTGTACAGTTTTTACTCTCTCTGTACTTTTGTTGTTTTTCCTTTATTTTATCAGGGTAAGAGCACTGAACCAAACAAAAATGTAGAAGACAATGAAATGATGCAGGAGATAGAATGACCAAGTAAAAATAATAATAATAATAATAATAAAAAAGAAAAAAAAACAAAGCAGAAGAATATAAAATTAATTATATAGAAGCAACTACTTAAAAACAAGTTGCTTGTAAATTAAGACAGATTTTTTAAAAAATCACACAATGAATCAGCAAATACTTAGCCAAGTTCCAAATATAAACATTTCCCTTATCAAAGTAAATTATTCACAAGAAACTTAAACGACATACAAACGAAGTTAGTAGAATAGTTGCTGAACTGCTGCTTAACAGTCAACACCATACTTAATTTCTTAAAGAGAAAGAAATAGGTTTACGATATTCTAAAAGAAATCAAGAGTCTAGAAATAGTGCCTACATTCATTAGAAGAAGAAATGTTTGATGTTACAGAGATTACTGCTGTAAGGCTAGAAAATTTCTAAAGTAATTATTTTGGGAGGAAATCAGAGATGTGGTTTAACTGAGTTAACTTCTCTTGAATGGTTGCAAGTATTCACTGTACTATATGCAAAGCTGATAAATTAAAAATCAAAATGTTATTTGTAGCCATTGTATTTTGTAGCCGTTTCACACAGAAGTGAAATCAATTATTAAAGATGGTGCAGGGGCAGAGTTTGGGTAGAGCAAGATGGCACTACACGCTACACATTACAAATCCACTCTGTTCTTTCAGCCCTATGCATGCTTTGTTATGGCACAATTGTAAGTTGAATAAGGCAACAAATTATTGACTCTGGTTTTCTGTAAGGCTTGTAAAACAAATTGAAAGGCAATGGTCTCATCCTAATAAAGCCTTGATTTTTGAAAGACGAAACATTGCAATTTATTCATTGCAGGTGGTCATTTCCAAGCTACCAAAGACTATTAGGGTCTTGTCTAAAAGATCCTGTAGCCAAGTTGAAAGGACATCAACAAAAAGAATAGTAAGTATAAATAAATGTGAATCAATAAATACATAAAAGGTCACATTTGTGCAGTGCTTTTAGACCATGCCATTATTATAAAAAATGGTAAATACACAAAAAAGAATCAAGCATTTATCCTGTATTTAATGCTACATCATAAGATAGCCAACTTGTTCACTGGGGAGAGTTCTTATTGATAGACAACTCTAAGCTAAAAAATGAAGTAACATGATAAAATTGAATATCATAATCTTGTAGCCTTTAATTGAATGATTAAATGTAAGCAATCTACAACCACTGAGTGAAAATCAGATGGAAATTTCACAGTGAGTGGATAAGAATGACAACATCAGAGCACGTTATTCCAAACATCTAACAAAGCAATTGTGTGTCTCTTGCGTGGATGTTATAGGAATCACCAAATTCTAGGTAAAAAAGAGCAATTGTTAAGAACAGAACTCAAATGGCATCCAGGCTCTAAAAGTAATTATCGGTTCTCAGGAAATATGGGGTTTTCAGCCCTAAGAATGAAATTAGCCAAGTCCAGAACGTGGGAAAACCCTACAGGATACTAAAGTGCGTTATTCACCAAATAATTTCCATGTAGATAATAGAGGGGCAACAATCTATAAAGGAGACTTAAAAGACATAGCAACCAAATGCAATGCATAGTGCTTCTTTAGTGCCTGATTTGAACAATCTTTATAAATACCAATAACGATTTTCATAATATTTAGGAGTGATGGTTAATTTTGTTAGGAATATCATCCATGTATTAGAGCAAAGTTGCCTTTATCTTTTTTAATGATAAAATATTTACAGAAGAATGATGTTGGGAACAGACCCCCAAATAATCCATGGGTCTGAGTCAGTGGGAAGGGGGTGGGGGGAAGGGAGAAGTGAGTCAGGGTGAAGAAATCACAACGACAAGCATGAACTTACATTGTTGAAATGAGTAGCAGCCACTGAGGGTTCATTATATTTCCCTTGTTCCTATGTTATACGCTGATGAATTGCCATTACAATGGCTTTAAAATAACATATTCGCCACGGAACTTAAAATACAGGGGATAAAAAGAAAATAAAAATCGCCTATAATCCCTTCATTTCAAACATTCAGCTTTACTTTTTATTATGTCCTAATGAAATGACAGCCTCATGATGTCCATGCTACACCCTGACTTTGAGAATTAAGATCATACTATGAGCATTCTTCTGAGTTATTACAAGGCATCGAACATATATATTTAAATCCGTGAAAAGTGAGCCATCAAGGGAGTCCAATAGAGACATTCTAGAATAGTAAGTAGCAGAAATATAAAATGGTTCTAAATAAAACTACATAAAAATAATTGAATGTAAATGTAAAAGTAAGTTAGCATTTTAACTGTCCCAGGAAATCATCATATTTGATTTAAAGATAACACGTAAAGCAAAACAGATTTTGTAGGTCTTGATAATTTTCTTGTACTGGGTCCCTGTTGTATGTAGTTTCTTGAATATTATATAATGATGAACAACATTTAAAGTGATAACTCTTCATTTATTAAAGGATATTCTTTTGAAAGTAAGAAATGAGACTTTGTGTATTTTATGAGAGAGGATCACGCTAAATAATAAAAACAGAAGGCAAACCAAGCATCTAATAATACATTCGTGTATCGAACATACATTACGGTTAAAAGAAGATTTCCTCTAAGAAATCTAGAAAACTACCATTGCCATTCCTTTGACTTAATGCTTGATTTCTCAAATTTTGCTGTGAATGGAGATTGTTGACTGCCTGAGGGCTGTGCGGAGAGTGTCCAGCCACGTGCCCACCTCCGTATATTGACGAGGCCGGATTCTTCCGGGCCGCCCTGTGTTCTGTGAGGCTTGCGAGCTACAGCCCAGGGAGCCCAGCCAGCACCGCAGGGAAACACTGTAAGACGAGCTGTAAGTCACGAAGGAGTCCAGATCGCTGGTGGAAATTGGGAGACTTTCTGAGCAGTGGCACGGGGCTGCCTTTCTTTGATATATCTATATTTTTCAATACAGAAGTAATTTAAACTCCGATAGGCAAACCCATAGGGGTCATCTGCCTCGGCCTCCGAACCTTCTCGGAAGAGCCCGGTTCCCTTACCCTCGGGAATAACAACGCGCTGTGATCGCCTGTGTCCCTGCTGGTCCCCCAGGAGAAGCCATTCCCGCGAACTCAAAAACCCGGGCTGCCTACTGCGTCCACGGCACGGAGTTGGCTCAAGAAGGAACCTTCCCGTCAATTGGGAAATAATATTTCGTCCCCAGAGGACGGCAGTAACTTGGAAAAGCAGCGGGCAAGGGGAATCACTGCGACTCGCCCAGCGATGACAGTAATGATTGTTCTTACGTCACAGATCCCGTGAGGAAGTGATACTGAAAGGCTCTCGATAGATGTTCAAGCTAACTTAATTCTCACAACACCCTTCCTTTATAGAGAGATTGGGGGCGGGGGGGAAGTTGTTTCTAACGCTCCTCTTGGGAAGAATGGCGTTCCTGCACAGCGTGAGGCTTTGTGAGCGACAGAGAAGCTTCAGAACAAATGCTGTGTCCCTTTCAAACTGCCATCGTGGGGCGAACTCCTTAGAAACTCAGTGACGCTCCTACCAAATGGGAGGGTGTGGGCTGGTTTGCTGTCTTGTACCATTTCCTTGAATCCTTGGCATGGATCCCCCCACCCCCACCCCCACCCCCAGCCTGGGGTAGGGTGCTCATGCGCACGTGCTGATCAGGACTTTGCTGACACGGCCCCCACCCCCGTGCTCTCCCCTAGATCCCGAGTCCCCCTGTTGACCTCTTATTTTCCATCTGTTTGCGATATCGATAGTCACCATCCTAAGGGGTGTCAGGTGACATAGGCTGGCCAGACGCCCCATGTTAAAAGGCACAGGAAACAATGGTCCTGTCCCATGTCAAATGGTACATGGGGTCAGCCTAGCCTCACTGGGCTGCATTCAAGGTGTCCCTAGGCTGACCACAGGTACCATTCGAAACAGGACAGAGCTGTTGTTTTCTGTCCCATTTAAAACAGAATGTCGGGTCAACCTCTGTTGATTGTGTCCTCTGACGCACAGAGGTGTGTGATTTTGATGACATCCCACTTGTATTTTGTTTGTTTTTGTTGCCTGTGTTTTTAGTCTTATCTCAGCAGTCATTGCCAAATCCAACGTCATGAAGCTTTCTCTGTTTTCTTCTAAGGGATGTAACATCATTTTAGCTCTTACAATTAGGTTTTGATTCGTGAGCTGATTCTTGTAGCTGGTGTAAGGTAAAGACCCAGCTTCCTGTGTGTGGAGTAAGACTTGTTTTAAAGAGACGATGTGGGTACAAAGCACCGTCAACGCCTCAGTTGTCAACTGACAACAACTTCCGTTGTCAAACAAAAACAAAACACTATAAACAATTCTTGTTTGTGAAAGACATGTTTTCATGATTTCTTTTAAATTTACATCCAACACTTTCTGGAACGCTTCCTACATTAGTGGAATTCCTCAATTTAAGAGGAGTCCTACCTCGGAGGCAAAGAGTGAGAAACTTACTTCCCTAGCCTCTCTGGAAGCTGGATCACCCCAAACAGGTGACCCCACATGAGGTCTTGATTTAGAAGTGAGTAGAGAAGGGAGCTCTGTGAGATGAGTTCCGGTGTGGTGGAGGGAAACCTTCCAGAAACATCTGGCTGTAAGGGGCTGCAGAGCTTCCAGTGACAGTCTCTCTCCCCAGGTAGGAAGTGTGAGCCTCATGCAGCATGTCCTTGGCCACGTAAGTTCTCAGCCTGCTCTGACTAGCTGGAGTGACTTCTCTTGACAAGTAAGGATCCAAGCTGATTCCGGAAAGGCCACTGCTCATTGCTAAGGTGAGGGAAATAAACCTTGACTTGACTGAACTCAAGAGTAACAAAATGACAGGGAGGGGACCTGTGGCCCATCATGCAAAGGTTGGTGATTGGGTTTGCGAGGTGGCTGCGTGCTGTCTCCTCTCACATTTAATTCATTCCACATATCACTGCTGCTTTCCCTGTGATGAAGGGCCATGCACTTGGTCGACCTTGAACAAATGGCCAGTTATTTGTCCAGCAAGGTGGGTTTATTTGCAACTTGGGACATTCGGGCTAATGGTGAATCGTGCACAACAAAAGAAACGCTCTTTCATGGATGTGGGAGGGGCTGTTGTAAAGGAGGAGTCCATTGGAGGAAACTGAAAGTTGGAAGTATAGTGGCTTTTCATTGGCTGAGTTATGGCAGTCTCCCATTGGCTGAGCTGTTACAGGGCAAGAAGGAATCTCTTCTTCCTCCTGCTGAGGTGACAGTAAAGGTATCCAGGTTGCAAAAGAAGCACTAAAACTATTTCTATTTGTAGTTGACATGACGTTGTATTTAGAGAATTCTAAGAATTCACAAAAATGGAAAAAATAGACAAATTCCTGGCGATATTATAGAAACTATATTAGTGCTTTCCAGGGACTGGCGGGAGGAAGGTATTTGGGGTGTCTGCTAATTGATATGGGGTGTCTTTGTCTGCTAATGCAGAATTAGACGGTGTTGATAGTTGCACGGCTCCGTGGATATATTAAAACCCACTGAATTGTACAGTGTGAAAGGGTGACATTTATCTGTTGATTATATCTCAGCGAGGCTGCTATTAAAGAATATGCAAGGTCATGGTTAGTAAAAAAAAGTCATGATTCGAGTCTGCATCTCAAATCCTGTTCTTTTTATGACCAAGATGGGTTGTCAGGAAGGCGCTGCGCTCATTGATGCCAGACACTGGGCCTGAGATGCAGCGTGGTGCAACCATCTCAGCACGTTCGTGCAAAGCAGATCTGGAAGTTGGGTTCTGCCCGCCCTCACCACAGGCTGTTCCCTCCCTCAGGACCTTCTGCAGAATAAAGAAACCAAGAGAGCAGAATCTGAATTCGTATCAGGTAACAGCCCTTGACACACGGGCGTTCTCCGTTTCTGAATTTATTCCAGCGGCAGTACAGGGTAAGTTTTGTTCTCGGGGCTCTGAGACCCCAGTGCTGCCCGCTGACAAAATTAAATTTGATTCCGTTTCCTGTGACTTCGCATTTTATAGACGTGTTCTGCTTAATTTTCATTTCTGCAATCCATCCACTCCACATTTGCATACTGGGCACCTGCCACCGGCCAGGAGGTATTCTTGGCAGTGGGCAAGCAAAATGAAGTATTTAACTCTCGTTTCCTTTTTCTCAAGTGTTTCCAAAAAGCAAGTTACTACGTAGGACCCCTGTAGGTTTTCCTTATAATTTATGGCACTGGCATTGTCTTCCTAGTTGTAGAAATATTTACACATTCTCAAAGTGTTTTGTCCATCGGGGAATATTTGTGGAGAGGCACTCCGGCAACACACACACACACACACACACACGCGAGCTATTACAGAGATTCCATTGTTACTCTGAAATAGTTTTAACTGTAAATGAGTGAGATAAGCCTACGTGTGTGTAGCTGTGTGGGCACACACGCACAGTGCCAGTACGTGAGCACAACCCCATGCAAGTGGCTTACACAGCGCCCATCGCACCCCGTGGCGTTCCCGAACCTGGCCCGCGGGCCCGAGCTGCTGATTATTCAGGAGGGAAGCCACCTTAGCCCGCATTCTGCATTTCTCCGCCTTGATCCAGCTCCGTGGCCTTCTAAGGTTCATTGCGACTAATGACGCACTCCATTTAGCACAACAGGAGCATTGCCACTCTCCGGAAACACAGCGTTTGCTCTCAGTGGCTTTAAGTCGCCTGGTCACCAGATGGCCTTGAGGTATGCACGTGTTTGTCAGACGACACAAAGGCCAGAAGGAAAGGTCACGGTAGGAGCACTGTGAGTGAGTTATGAGAGACATGCGTTTTCTAGGTAGTTTAATCTCGTGGCTAGCCTCCAGGTGTGTTAAGAGAAGGAAGTTTTTGAACACGTATGTCAGCTCTCAATTATCTGTCCACGGTGAGAGGCAGCCATGTGTTAATGCAAAATGGATGAAAATACACACATATATGACTTAGGGGACCCGTGTGTCGTATGCTCAAAGCACAAGGAAAACTCAAACCAAACAACGCGGTTGGGTGGAAAGACCCTCCTGAGTAAGCTCTTTGCGCCACTGCGTGGCCCACGGTCCCACTAACCTCTCCACGGTCTCTCTGCGGCAGTTGCTGTTATAACTTTCAGCTAAACAGCACCAACAAGAACCACAACTTTAAAGATAACAGATATGCCTCCACTTACTTAGAGAGGACGTCGGGATTTGAAACCGGCTGGCTCTGTAAAGAGCTTATTCGTGATGCAGCCCGAGCCTCCTGCAGGACCTAGTGCTCACAGAGTGTTAGGAAATTAGATGGGACGTGATCGTGGGCTCCAAGACAGTGGTATTGCCACAGCAGAAAAGACTTTCATGAAAGAAACAGAAACTTGACGCGAGCTATTTGGAAAACTGAACTTAACTGGTTTGTCTTGAAGGGGGTGGGGTGGGGAAATCGAATATTACGGTTATAAATGCAAGCTCTTTTTCTCCCATCATTCCTCGGAATGCTTTCTTTTGTCTTTTTTATTAAAGAGTTATCTTTATTGTAAAATCTGTCGATAAGAAAAAACACAAAGGATCAAATAGGAAAATGGGAAACGGGTCTTATAACTAGAGGAAGAGTGTGGGACAGAGCGAGGAGGAGGGGCTGCAGAGCAGGCATGGCGCTGGGGTTCAAGTGTGCGTTCAGCTCGGTGACCGCGGAGGGCTGACTCCCGAGGGAGCCACGGGGCCACCGGAGCCTTGTGACCGAAGGCCGAAAGTACACGCCGCTTCACGTTCACAGGGAGCACAGCGGTTACACGTGGTGTCGGGATCGGTGATCAATAAACTGAATGTAAGGCAAAACACTGGGAAAATTGTTTTTTAAATTTTTCTCTTGTATTGACCAAAAATAAAAAAAAAGTTAAGAGTCAAAATCGTAGATCGTATTGGGGGAACTTCTCATGCACAACGTGCAGGAGCATAACTGGATGATCCTTTTCTAGTGACTCTCGAGTTGCAAAATTAAAATGTACGTTACATTTAAGTCCTTTCAGCCGAGCAACAATGCCTTTTCTTCAAATAACAATTTAGGTGCCAAGAGTAAGTATATGAAGGTGGGTTGTCGGTGCCTTTGTAGCATTATCTTGAAGAAAACATGACACTCATGAAATGAGGGGGTCAAGTCCCAGAGGGACCATCCGAGTCTGCAGGAGCATACCTCGCCTTGGCTATTGAGGAAAGGGCACTGCCTGCCCAGACTTGCAATGCAGAACTGCTGCAACGTCAGAGTGAGGTCCATTTCATTCTGTACGTAAACGATTTTAGTCATTGGGTGACGTCACTGCGTAGGGGAAAGGCGCAGAGATGTACCGTTGCCTTATATAAACTTTAGGATTGCAGAATAGGACTGTGGTAACCTTGAACACAGTTACAGTGACGGAAAGGTTAAAAAGCACCGAATCACTGCAGTGAGAACAAAAATAGTGTGCGCTATGTTTCTGCATTCCAGCATCAATATTCAGTTTCACGTTCAGAGTACTTAAATTGCTGCCCAAATAAGTCTCTTGCATAGTGTAACAGGTCTTGCTTTGCGTGAGAAACAAGTACCTACCTATTTAGGATACTGATGAAATACCGATGTCTGTTACTTCTATTCGTTCATTTAGCACGTGAGGGCCCACTACATGCCAGGGACTGTCATCACCGAAGACAAAACACACAGGAATCTTTTCCTACGGAATATGCACTCATGTGGAGGGACAGGGATGGGACCAGGCACAATGCATCCACTGGACCGTAGTGGGTGAGAGGGGAGACAGACGCAGGAAACCAAGCCCGGGACACGGGTTCGGTGCGCTGGCTGATTCGGAAGGGGATGTCAGGGATACGGAGGGACGGGCTACAGTGCGGATGACACGAGACAGGGAATGTCACCCGGTTAGCACGGTGGCCCACGTACACCACAGAGCCTCAATTCCACAGAGGCTCCCAGAAAATGAACGGGCGCCCAGGAACGTCTGTCCAAAGCTGGGACACGTGTCCACCACCTCTGTTCTCCATTGTTCGGACGACACCCAGGTGGCAGAGGCTTAGGCTGGGAGCTTCCCAGAGGTGGGAGGGGTGGGGGACGGGTGAGCAGAGCACAGACAGGGCCCCCACGGTGCCATCTGTTCCCCCATTCAGCAGAGAGCTGGCCCAGAGCGGGCTCGGCCTGCATCAGCACTGAGGACGCCCACAGGCCCGGTGGGGCCGTCGCCGAGCAGCTGGAAGAGGTGGAAAAGCCAGGCGACAGTGACATCCTGGTGACCCAGCCAAGGGGAAACGCAACTCATATGCCAAGAGAGGCGGGAGGACTTGATCACACGGCAAGCCGGGGGACGGCTAAGGGGATGTCCTGTGTGACGTCACGAGAGCTGGTGACACTTGTCGCTGAGGGCGGAATGAGACGTGTCTAAGGTTCGCCGCGCAGACGACAAGACCCGGCAGCAAGAGGAAGCTGAGAGGTTTGCATTGCATGGAGGTGGCACGCACACCGCCTTCTGCCTAGTGAATGTCCCCGGGCACCTGTCGGAGTGCGGGCTGCACTGTGTGCCACAAACTCTGGAGAGCAGCTTAGCCGTGAGGACCTCTCTGTTCTCTGTGTGCTAGAAAGATTAATATGCAAATTCCACAGGTCAATAACTACCGAGGACCAAACGAAATTGAATTCCTTCTTCTCTGGATGTACCCAAAGTGACGGCGTTCTATTTTGTGAGACCTTAGGCTGTTGAATAAAAAACACACACACAGAGTTACTATGGTAATACACGGATAATGCCTCTGGGTCTTTCTAGTAGGTGGGTAATTAACATATTTTTAAAAATAACTATTGTTAAGTCAAACAAAAGAAAATCACTTTAGGAAAAAAAGAGATGAATTGCCATTTTTCCCAGTGTCTTTATTTCAGGTCCTCTTTCACATTTTATATCATCGCATTCAGGGACACAGCACAGTGAGCATTTTAAAGGTCACGTTTATTTTAAACTACAACGAGGCTGTGTTCAAATATTCTTAGTGCTTTCTGGCTCATGTTAGGCCACAGATAGTTACTGAAAATATGAGTTTATTAACACCAGACAGATCCATTTATATATTCCACAAGGATTATTTCTTTAGCCACCGTGTGACAGATGTTACATTTCATCCTTAAGTTCCAATCTCACTTTCATTTCTTAATGAGCTTAAAATCTCAGTGTGTGTTGAGGAATTGATAGAAATGAGGAATTTAGACATGTGCAAATGTCTGAAGTTGAAGAATCTAGAAAAAAGAAGTAGAGTGTGATTATATATCCAATGACCTCTGATCTGGTAGGGTTTATTCAGATTTTAATATAATATCCACTGATACAAATGATTAAGAAAGACAGTATCATAGAAAGAAAACCATGGAAAAGTTTGTATACATCGGATACTACTGATAAATCATATAGCTTGCACAATTAAAATAATGATATTCACAGCCTTTAATATTTTATTTTTCTTTAAAAACACACTATTATTTATTACTATGTAACTATGTAACAACATATTTTTTTTAGGTATCAACAGATAAGAATGCACAACGTGCACTAATAAAATGTCACAGGTAACTAAATAGGTATATTATAGGATCATAAAATTTATTTCTACTTAGAAGCACCTATATACAATAATATCAAAATTTATTTACATAAAGTCACTATAAATAATTTCTTCTATAAGATTATGTGCCCCTCTCTAAAAACCATGTAGGATAAAGCTGAGATGTATTTTTAATAAAGAACAGAATATTTTAATTTAATGTCACTAAGCTTATCTAATCGTGTTTTAAAATTATATTGATTGCACATTAGTTAAGGTTTTTAAAGTCATTCTTTGGATTGCTAACTGGTCCACTTTACTTGACCTCTGTCATGAGTTCAAGAATAAATGTTTTAACCGATGTCACCCTAATAAGTCTAAAAATAAAATACAATAAATTTAAAAAAGAAAAAAAAATGTTTTTTCTTTCCTTCTAGACACAATTGGCTAAAAAAACCACCAGAAAAAAAAACAAAAAAAATTAATATAGCCAGAGCTTAATAATAAAACAAAAAAGTAAGTATTACATGGTCAAATATAAGGGAATACATTTAAGGAAGGGATGTTATACACAAAAGATCGTTAAGAAAATCCTTGTTTTCGGGGACATGCGAATTTAACCAACGACACTTTATAATTTGACAAAGAGCAGAAAAGCATTCACGGGGACTCTACGCCTTTTTCTGACATGTAGATGAAACAGAACGAGACGGGAAAAGCACGGTGAATCCGAGGATCGAATATCAGGTAATCATACCTACGGTGTTCAGAATTCCCACGTGCATGTCCTTTCCTCGTGCCCGCCCGTTCTTGGCTATTAAAGGAATTCCACAAACCCAAACTCATCACCCCGTGTGCACCCCTGAGACGTGTCGTTCTGAACCTGGAAAAGATGAGAGCACGAATTCACGAGATTCTCCGAGGCTCTAAGGGGGTACCTTCCGGGGGGCATGGAGCGCCAACCTTGGCCTTGGCCTTGAAATAGAATTCGAAGCGCCCTCACGTACGTGTGTGCCCGACGATTAACCCAGGTGCTCAGCTGACGTGCAAACCACTCGGGGTCAGCCACTGCCCTGGGCAGGACGTGGGATGGGGCCTAGCTCCAGTCCCTCCCAGGTGATGTCACTTCTCCCCGGGGCCATTCAAGCTAGCGTGTCCTGTGGGTGGCCTAGGTCAAAAGGGAACTCCAAGTACTAGAGAAATGACAAAAATGCCTGGGCAAGAGTCACGCCCAAGGCAGGATGAATCACCTGCAGCTCTCGGTGGAAGGACAGTGGAAGGACAACTATTTTCAGCAAGCAAAAGGGCAAGAGGAGCCTTCGCATGCCAGCTCCTCACAGGTAAATGCAACGCCCAGTTGAAGCCAGGAAGCACGGAGAGGTGCAGGGGGACAGGGTGGCCGCCTACAGCGGGACCCAGCCCCGCCGACTTGGGCACATGTGCTCTGTGCTCCCTGAAGCTTCTGGAAGTCTGTGCCTGCCGGGAGGCCGTCGGCTGCCCACAGAGCCTACACTCCCGCCGCTCTCTCCTCCCCGCAGGACGGTCCTCAGCGCGGCACTCCACAGCGACAGAGGCGCGATGGTGTCCCGGTCGGTGGCGAGGGGGATGTCGGACCTCAAGAGCCGCCACAGCGGAGTGGAAACGACAGATCACGGTGTCGGTAGCGGCAAGACAGAGCCCCGATGTCACCGCAAGCAGTAAATGACGATTTCCATTTCACGGAAAGGACGGTCCAGCCCCGGCACCGAGGAGGGACGGGCCCCGCAGTCTGCGCTAGCGCAGAGAGCAGTTCTCGGCGGCCACCAACGGGGGCTCCAGGGGCCATTCGAGTCTTTGAGTCAAGTAGGAGCTTGGGGGGGCCCGGAGGCAAATGGGACACAGGCCCATGGCTGGTGCGTCCTGGGACCACTTCTCCAGCTGACAGCCACGACGCCTGACTGCACTTACGGAGAGGGGGGCGTGACCCTCATCTGTGCAGGGGAGATGAGTTCCCTGAAGGGCGAGTAACAGCCGTGACCGTAGCCGTGGGGGCTCCCACGACCTCCCGCAAGCCGAGAGGGAGCCCAGGGGAGCCCAGGGGAGCCCCACGTGCCATGAAACACCGCAGACACGGAGGCCACCGACCGACGCTACCAGCATGCAGCTAGGGTACCTCCACCAGGTCACCCCAGGTCGGGAGTCACACGGGTCACGGCAGGAGCTTAGAGAGTGTCACAGAGCTCAGCGGGTCATGCCGCCACCGCAGGCAACGTGACCGGCTACTGCGGCGGTAAGCGGACTGCTGGCACTTGAGGGGCTGGTGTCCCGGGCTGGTTCTCGTGGGCAAATGCTTCTCCTTGGTGCTGAGAGACGGCGACTCCAAGGCGGTTAAGCTTAACTGGACAGAGGAGCGACACTGCCTCCTCTGAGAGCGCCTCGGGGTTCTGTTAGCTTGCCTTTCTTTGTCACCGCGGAGTCACGTTACTGACACTCGGTCCCTGAATCGCGTGGGCAGGAAGCACACGCTACGCCGGCTGCTCCGTTAGGGCGTCGTGACGTCGGCCCCCGTCATGGCCGTCCGTGGTAGGTGGCCCGGCGTCTGTCCCTCCTGCGGTATCCGCTCGTCTTCAGCGAGGTCCGCCTTGGTCGCGCTTCGGGTCGGGGAGCCCACGACCCCGGAGTTTGTGGGCACACGGCGTCAGAGGGGGCTGCGCACAGTGCCCGGAGGCGCTCAGCAGTCACGCCTGGAACTACAGCCCGGCAGCCCCCCGAGACCGGTTATCTGGGGCGGGGCTCTCATGACACCCCGCCGATCTCAGATGAGTGCAGTGTGCTTTCCGCACCCTCACGAGAGGTCTCCGTCCCTTCCAGAAGGGGACGTCACGCCGGTCACCTCAGTCAGCTGGACCTCCTCAGAAGACAGGGTCCGTGTAAACCGGAGGTGTCGTCGTGCACGTGACACACGCCGGCGGCGCTGAGACCGAAGGCCTGAGGTCCTGCAAACCGTCGGCACTGAGCTCGCACCGAGCAACAAACCGACGGTCACACGCCGGGGAGTGTCTCGTGCAGCATAAGCAAGCGGCCCGCCACTTGCCGTGAAACGCGGCCAGTACCGGCGACTGCAGGCTGGCGAGTGGCCGGGACGCTCCGGAGACGCCATGGAGCCTGGTCCCAGCAGCCGCTGCTATTTTGAACAAACTGCCCCCCAAAACACCAAGCGCGCCCAATCACGCGGCACTTAGTTGCACTTAATTTAAATCGCAGCGAACTTGCAGGGACGGGCTCTCTCCGACGCTGGTTCGTCCTCTAGACGGAGAGGCGTGGCGGTCATTTAAGACCTAATGTCCCCCGCCGGTCACATTGGGGAGGCCCTCCGGCAGCAGGCGCGATTGTACTTCAGATGCAGAGAGCCTCGCGGGTCACATCGGGGGGCCGTTCCGGGCGGCACCGGCTTCGGACTGCCTGGGAAGTCACGGGCCGGCGCTGGAGAACAGCACACGTGCCTGAGGTTTCCGTGGACGCTTCCAGAAGGAAGCCCAGCCGTTTCCCTCGTGTTCTAATTACAGTGCCGACGGAAGGCGGCACCACATGTGCAGACCTACATGTTCTTCTTCCTTCTTTTGGGGGCAGCCCGCGTGCTCTGGCTGTTTATTGGGGGCGCAGAATCCCGAGCAGCGGAACCGAGCGAGTCGGGGGCCCAGACGATCGGGGCCACGCGGCAGGAGGGCTGGAGCTCGGCCCGAAGCATGAGAAACGGGGGTGCGTTCTCCAGGCAAGGGGGCGCCTTCCCGTCCCTGGAGGTGATGGCCACCTGGGCGGTCACGGCGCTGACACCTGGGCTACGTCCCCGGGTTGAGAGAGTCGCCCCTTTGCAGCTCAGGCCCCCGAGAAAGGGTTCCCTGCACCTCCCTTCCCAGAGCCGCTGCGTCGTGCTCTGGGCTCGCGGAAAGCATCCGACAAGCCGCCTGTACCGACCCGAACGGTTCTGCCAGGAATGAGTTGGGCCACGGTGCGTTGCTTCCCCAAACTGAATCTCTCTCGATCCCTGGGTTACGAAGGCGAGCACGGGCGCCCCGAAAGCCTCCACGCCCTCACCCAGACCTCTGCCCGTGCGGCTCGCGCCTGCCTGCCGCCCAGTTCCACCCCCGGCCCCGCTTCTGCGCACCGACAGTCAGCGTGGGCCTTAGGTTCCTGTGGCTGCCAGGACCACGCGGCAGAACCGGAACCGCGCTGGTTCTAAAAGGTAGGGGGCTGCCGTGTCACAGTCCGGAGCCCGGCAGTGCCAGGTCAGGTGTTGGCAGGGCCCTGCCCGCTCTGAAACCTGGAGGGGGCCTCTGGGTCTGGGGGTTTGCCGGCGATGCTTAGTGTTTCCTGACTTGCAGATGCACATACACACATGAGGGCTGTTCAGAAAGAAGTCCAACCACTGTCAGTGAGAACCGTGACATGGCGGACGCTTTCCGGACAGCCCTCCATATGTGGTGTGTACGAGGTTGGACAATTAATTTACAACTAATTTCTGGAACTCAGCCTAGAAAAAGTGCTGCTTCCCTCACAGCTGAGCGTCACCACGGTCCCCTTGGAAGGACGCCCCTTGGGGAGCTGTGCACCGACGCCAGCACCTACTCCACCCTTCAGAGCAGTGTTGGAACTCTCTTTCTGGAATGGCCATCGGAGCTGTCATCGGGCCCAAAATCTGACAATTAAGTTTGGGAACTTGCCACCATGCACTTAGGTTGGCAGCGCTGTACAAACAGATCAATAAGGTGTCATAACCTGGGCAAGGGACGATGACAGCTCTGACGGCCATTCCAGAAAGAGTTCCAACACTGCTCTGAAGGGTGGACTAGGCGCTGGCGTTGGTGCACAGCGTCCCGGGGGAGTCCTTCCAAGGGGACCGTGGTGACGCTCAGCAGTGAGGGATGTGGCACTTTTTCTAGGACGAGTTTGCAACATTAATTGCCCAAGCTTGTACATAGTGTACGTAGGTGCATTATATACAGGATGGCCCCAAAGTAGGTATATAATATAGTTTATTTGCACTTGATTACATTGTTCATTACATTTACATTTGTTTAACACTGGTTAATCCCGTTGATGCGACTGTACCCCTACTTTGGGCCCCCCGTGTACAGTGTGCATATATTACATAAAGTGCGAGGGCTGCCTGGGAAAAATGCGGCCATCAACGCCTCGGTTTTCACATTACATGGCTGGATACTTCCCGGACAGCCTCGTATGTATACATACACATATTTAGTGGGGATATTCATAAATGCTATTTGCCAGTCCACTTAGTAGTTTCAAAGGAGAGTGCGATGCTAGGGGTTAAACTGTTGAGGAGAAGTAGTTACATAAATATGCACGTTCGGTCCTGAAAATGCCAGAGAACATAGCACAGGGACAGCCACCACCCACACTGTCTGTAAGCCCAAGGGGAAAGCCAGCCTTGGAAATCTGAAATAAGAGGTAAGGGGCCGTGAAAGCAAAACCGCAGGACGCTCCAGACACGGGCAGGTACTAAGGAAGCCCTGAGGACGAGGCATAAAGCACAGGTCCCGCAATTCTGACACGCCCCATGGCACTGGGAGTCGTCACGCCTCTCTGAGAAGCAGGAAAGCTCTCTGAAATGCAGTGAGACCCCCACCAAGTTAACCAGCAGATTCACTGGGGGAGCATCGACTAAATCGACCCTGAGAACTGGGGACATCCGTTGAGTTGCCATCCCCCTGTTATGTGTGACTTGGGCAGCCCATCTGTTCGTGACAGATGTCATCACAGAGAAAGGTGTGCCCGACAGTCATCTGCAAGAGCCCAGGGAAGGACGCGGTGACCTGACCCTTTATATCTTCGCTGCTGTTTCCGGGGAAGGGCCAGGGGAGGACAGTCCCTTCGGAAGGAGGTGACCAAGCCCGCCCTCTCCATCTCCCTCGGTGCTGCGTGGACCCCGTTAACCAGCCGTCTGTGGCCTCAGGAGACACAGGGGGTGGTGAGGCAATGCTACATGGCCGATCGGGGACTGCTGGGGACACAGTCCAGATGCACTTGACGTGAGGAATCGATACCCCTCGTCAGTGCAGTCCGTTCGTGGCAAACACACTGTGCTGACTCCCTTGACTGCGTCGGATGCTTTTATGAAAATGACTAATATTGACTCAATAGAAAAGGGTACAAAAAGCCGTTTGCTTAAGTGTTATGGCAGCATGCCCACGGAGCATTTTGAAGAATAGTATTAAACCCTTCCATTCTGTTCTCATTGCATTACAATTCAAAATATGTATCCACGTGCTCCCTGCTGGTTCATCGGGGATATGTGCTTATAACCATTTTGCGGGTGGTTGTTTAAGGATCTGTAAGGGACACCCAGGGGGATTACCATTCAAAATAATTTGAACTTTTCCATTAAGTGACTGTGTGCTTTAAAACTGTCCTCAAAAGAGACAGGATGAATAGACCAAAGTAAATGGGGTTATGGGAACATGAAGTATGGCACGTGTTCAGGTCGATAATATAGCAGGAGAGAGAGAGAATATATATATATATATATATATATATATATATATATATATATAACGTGAGGAAATCACTGAAAGATCACAAAGCTTTGCAAGTTAAAGATCAATGTTAAAAGGCCATTTGTCCAACAACAACAAAAAAATTGCGAACACCTACTATGTGACTATAAATAGCCTAGAAATTAGGTATAAACTCATGAAGGCATTAGCTTCTCCTGATCCCCTAATGCTTGCAAACTAGTTAGGAAAGTCAAGGTGAAAAAGTAACTAATAGACTCATGTAGGAAGTGAGGCCACAGGAACATTTCATATGCATTGCGGCTGAGGAAACAAACATTAATTTTAAATTTTATTGCTTTGGAAGTTTTATTGACTACAGAGGTAGATTTTAGTTTTTTAAAGACAGTTCTGATTTCATTTAATGTGTTCCCTCAATACATGGCATAATAGAAATATATTAGACTTGTGTATCTCCCTGAGACTTTAACCTGTTACTAAGAGGCATAATTTTAAAAAAGACAGGACTACCTTTTTTTCAAAGCCCCAGCTGACAACATTTTATTGTGCTGAACTTCCTGGTCTGCAACTGTGCGTGGCTCTTGGGGAAGACTACGCATTCCGCATGCTGAACGAATTTATAATTTGCAGATTTTAGAAAACAACAATAGTGCCAAAATGAACTCATAATATACTATTATTTTGTATTTCAAAAATCCTAGAGATCATCATGCTAAGCGAAATAAGCCGGCCAGAAAAAAACAAGAACCCGACGACTTCACTCACAAGTGGGCTATAAAACAAAGCAACAGAGAAACAAAAGCTCATGGACACAGTCACTAGTTTAGTGGTTGTGTGAGGGCAAGCGGGGAGCGGGGTGGGGGAGGAGAAAGGGGGAGCCGATACGGTGATATGGTGATAGAAGAACTGACTCTGGGTGATGAGCACACAATGCAACACAGACGATGCACTATAGAATTGTACACCTGGGACCTGTGAATTTTACTAACAAATGCCACCCCAATACATTTAACAAAAAACAAAAATCCTAGTTAAGTTTCCTAATAATTCCAGATCACCTTCCCCTAAGTGCATTTGAAGACCACGTTGAAGAGGTGAAAGAGCACGTTTGTTTAGCCTGGAAGGTCCTCCCCTTGCCTGGTCGTATCTCTGTTTATTCCACTGCAACAGCAACAAAGTAAGGTCAGTAATTCTGATGAGGAATTCTGGGCTACGATGCAGATGAGTGAAAAATTTAGAGATGCACTGAGTTGAGAGTTATCCACAGACATCTGGCTTGTTTTGTGGTCACTTGCCTTTGATTTTGTGACCTGAGATGGGCATAATGTGACAATGAGGTAAGCAGGAGCCTAAATGGTCCCCGATATTGGTTGGTTGTAATGCCCTTAATAATAAAATAGAAGATGGAAATGTGTGCTGGCATCCCGTATTAAAAATTTTGAGTGGGCCATGCTTTCTAAAAGTCCACAGATCATGGATTCCTAGATGAGAAAATCCAGAGAAGGTGAGAGAATTCTCTAAATTCATATAGTTGACTAGGAGAAGAAATAGAGTAAGACTCAAGTCTCCTAATTTTCCAACAGATATCCTTGAATCGTTAAATTTTAAAGCACAACCCAATGATATGAATTAAGAACCAGCGCCACCCTCTAAGAAATGCATTTGCTTTGAGGAGAAAAGCATTGCTCAAGATCACCCCTCTGTATGCAGCAATCCAAAGCGGAAAAAGTTGCTCCAGGCTCCCAAGGAAGAAAGGAAATGGATATTATTGAACACTTGCCGAGCCTGCGAGTTCCTCCTTTTGCGTTCTGTTCCTACCAAGCTCGTCTTCAGCTGTGTTGAACTACACACATTGCCCCACCTGGGGACTCCTTCTGGGGACACCCGAGCTTTTCTGCTGACTGTGTCTTGGTTACTGCATCGGGTCCTGCCTACGTGTTTCATTCCGTGTTGACGTTCTGGAGGTTACTCTACTTTCAAGCTGCTATTAGCATTGTCCAGAGACCGAAAAGCAGGATGCTCACTTGGTAGCATGTAAATAAATTTATTTCCACTTAATAGAGGCAAGATGTTCTTTTATGCATTCGCTCTTCCAACAAAATAGTCGGGAAGGTCCCCTCCTCAATAAAAATAAAAACCGGCCTAAGAGACTCAAAGAAAATTTAGCTTGCCTTGCATGAAGCATGCTGTTTTGGTGCTCATACAGACATTTGAAAACTTTCTATGGAAAAAACATATTCCCAAGGGCGAGGTCCTGAAACATCGATTGGTTAATTCATGCTGCGACGATGCCGGTTTTATTAATAAATGCATCCTGAGAAATACGGTTCTAAAACCGCATGGCAAAGACGGTGTGCCTGCACAGAGGAGCTTCCTCCGCCCTCCGCATCCAGTATGGGGGCGCCCGACGGTGGCCGTGCCCCCCAGGACCGGTAACGACCCTGCCACCTTGCCCACTTCTCATGCGTGACATCTGGAGTTATTTTCCCGCCATTCTTCTGATGTCAAATGGACCCAGCTGCGGCCCAGATTTCCTTAGGGATCATGAATGTCACCTTCTTGTTTTCTTCAGCCGTGATGACTGGATGCCCCTTTCCATTTCCATGTAAATCTAGTGTATGAATTTCTTCTCAAAATTATGTATCTTTTCATTGTAAAAGAATTACGTGTATTAAACCGGTAATTATAGTTCTTATTACTCATGTTTCTTGTTTTTAAATCAGACTCCTGCTTTCCCGGTATAATTTAGGCCCCTCATCATCTCTGCCCTGCCATGGGTTGTCCCGCCTCCAGCCCTACCCATTCCCGTCCTGCTTGTTCTTTTTGATGTTTTCTTCCTAGTTCAAGTTATAAAACAAGCTCGTCCAACCCACGGCCCGCGGGCGCGTGCGGCCCAGGATGGCTTTGGATGCGACCCAACACAAATTCGTCAACTTTCTTAAAAACATTACGGGATTTTTTTTTTGTGACCTTATTAGCTTATCAGCTATCTAACGATAATATATTTTATGTTATGTATTTTATGTGTGGCCCAAGGAAGCCCAAAGATTGGACACCCCTGTTATAAAATATAGCTATTTCTCTAGAATTAGGGTTTTAAATTGAGGTTTAAAAATATTTACACATATATCCATTTATTTAATGAGTTTTCAATTCAGAATATACATATATCTTGATTGATTGTATCAGCTGATATTTAAAAGGCTTTACATATACATCTTTCCAGCTAGGTGGTGAAAAACATGTTTTCCTAGGGTATATATTCCAGGAAACGATAGTTGCTCTCTGTATAAAATTCTAGGCCACTGTAGTGATTGAAATGTAAGAGAAAAGCATGTCCCGTGTGTGTGTGTGTATGATACTAGAGAATGAGTTCTTGAATATATTTGTAAATAAATGAATAATACATTACAGGCCTACCATATTCCAAAAATGAACGCCTTAGGGATTATTATCAGTTACTGTCATAGTCCACTGACTTGGTTTATTAACAATTTTCTTCTGGGTTCTCACATTAATTAATAACTGATGAAATACTAATCATAAGAAACAAAGTATAAAGCCACAATTGATGATTTTCTTATTTTTAAGAGCATTTTGATACACTATTTTCTATTTAACAGAGGCATTAATTAATTGAATAAATGGCTATCAATTAAATAAACAGCTACAAACAGCAACAATAAAACAGTACATGGGACTTTCTGAGTATTAAGTAAAATCAGGTAGATAAAGCTCAGTACCTAACAAAACATGGCTACTAAATAAATATTAATTCACATCCATGTGAAAAGTGATTGGCATCTGGTAGACCACGACAGTGCATTAATTCACATAGCATTACTGAGGTAACAGCATGTATCCATTTTAGATTCTAGAGAGGAACAGATTATTTCCAAAACAATGAAATGTTATATCTAGGACTACTAATCCTTACAGAATAATGAAATAATCTTTAGTTATTTACATTATTAGGCCAAACTCTTGACTTTAGTTTTGACCAGATACAGATTTCTTTTATTATTTTTAGAAGGACAGAATGGCTATATATTTGAAAAGAGAATTATTAGAAACAGAATGAAAAATAAAGAAATTTAAAAAGGTGATGGATGTTGCAATATTAATTTATTTTTTAAAGTTCAGTCTAATGACCCATAAAAATAGACTGCAAAAGCTTTATTTGGGTCTTTTCCCCATATGCACGGGCAGCGTGTAACAACACATTGTTTAGCAGGTGTCATTAATATAAAAATCCATATTAACGACCCGAATGATCAAGTTATTTCAAGAATAAAAGAAAACAATCAATGCACATCATCTGGCACAGTGTTTCGGCCAAGTGGGAAGTCAACAAACACCAGATCCATTACTCTTAAGCATTCATTTATTCTTGAATCAATAATAAATTCCAGACCTGAAGCTAACGTATTTGCATGGTAACCCTAAGTATGACTTTAAACTTTAAACCTGACTTTAAGTGGCTACTGACAGCGCTGCTAACGAAACACTGCTGCGCGTCGTGTTGATTACATTTCGTGAGGACGCTCCTCGTGCTGGTCGCTTGAGAGGGGCAGTTGAATCCCGGTTGACAGAGAGTTTCCTGGTTTAAGGTTGAAGGAAGGGCACGTTGCAGACACCTTAGTCCACGCCCATCATTAATACCTGCTTCGGGACTCGGTCTTACCGAAGGACAAAAGGTAAGTCAATAAAATCTCCTGTACGTGTGAGTGCAAGAGAGACAAAGGAGGTGACGAGGGCGAGGGGCCGGCAGGGGGAGGAGGCAGCGATGAGGACGCGAGCCAGGGGACACGAGCCAGCGCACTGTCTGTGAGGGTCGGCCCCGCACGGCCGCACGACGAGCTCTGTCGCCGATCCCCGACGCCGATCCCCCACGGAACTGCAAGCAAGTCAAGCTCCCCGAAAGGCCCTGAGGGTACGAGGGGAAGCCTCGAACCACCTGGGGCTCGGCTCTGCCCAGGCGCCCCACTCGGCCATGGAGCTCCGACCGGGGCGGCATTTCACCTGTGTCGGTACAGCAGCACCTTTGGGTCAGAGCAAAACACGATTCACCTACAGAGTCACAAAGGCCCGTTCTGAAACACTTACTGCAGTCCCTTCCGAGAGCATGAACATCAGGGAGCTAAAAAGAAACGTTTTACTTTTAAAGGAAAACTTCACTTTTCACATTTATCTAAGAAGTTTTAAAAACTTGATTATAATAAAAGTGTGTTAAAATTAATATGCCAGTGTTAATGGTAAAGAAATAATGTTGCAAAATGTGTGCTTAATGATAATGTTTGCCGGGATATTGAATGTGCCAGGCCATCTAAAAATTAAGAGTTGTTGTAAAATATTAGAAAAATCTTCTTACTCTAATAGCTGGTGATGGATTATTTTGTAAAGCCCCGAATAGTCGTGAAACTGAATGTACAGAGCTAGATTGAATTGGAATTAGCAGTTATTACATGCTCAAATTTGAATTATCTGCAATCAAGTTTGCTAAAAGACTGTTTTATTTAGCAATCCACACAGGAGCCTTATTCAGAAGGTTCTAATCTCTACCGTTGTGGTGTGAGGAAATTTCTGTAAAATTAAGCTTTCTCCTTACTTTCCAAAGCTCACAGACAGGTAATAACAGCTTCAGAGAGAAAGTTCTGCCCTCACAAACCACATGACTTAACCAACGAAGATGTAGCTTGATTACTATTAAATGAGAGAACTCTATTTCATGAAGGAGTAGTCTTATTGTCCGATTGTATTATTTGTAACATAAATCACTGCCTAGTTGGGTATTTTTCTGAGAATCAGGGTTTGACAGTAATTTATGAGCTTTCAGTGGACTTTCTGTGGCCAATAGCAAAAAAAAAATCAATATAACATTGGCTGATAGTTAACGTTTACTGTTTTGACAGAGAGCTCTGTTTCATAACGGTCATTCAGACATTATAACCACCCCCAAACCTCTACAGCATAACTATGTAAATGATTGTTTGTTTACTCGTGCTTTCATTTATTTATTAAGCATCTAAACTGCTCTGGTCAGTGATCACTCTAAGGTATGGCACGGCGGCCAAAATGATTAGCAACAACGAAGGGTGAGGAATGGACAGGCGATAAAGAAAATCAATCAATAATGCTAAGTGTATGTCACTCAATTTTGAAAAATTCTTCTTCTTTTTTTTTTTTTTTTTAACAAACTAAAACCTCAACCACCCAGGCTAATTAAGCTATTCCACACTTTAAATTAGGACGGTAGATGGTGAGAGGCTCCCTGGGACCTGAGACAACACAAGGTGATAGTCAAAGAGAACATTTCTTACTGCTCACACGCGGAGGATGACACTAGGTTTTGTCTTAGCCAGTATATAAGATGTATCGGACAAACTTGTCTTCACCTTAGATATTGTTTTAATATAAATTCTAGCGAATTTCCAGAAAATACCATTGTAATTTGATTTTTTTACGGTTTTAGAGTGAGACCACAAAAATTCAAGCTAAGAAACAGCAAACATTTCTTCAAAAAAAACGTGAAGACTGCTAAGTTTTGGGAAAAAACTTGCCCCAGCTCCGCACGTATTGCTAGAAATGAGGTGGCAGCTGGAGAGGACACGTCGCCTGTGCGCAACCTTGGAGGTGGACGAGATTCACACCAGAAGGGAAAGGAGAATGAGAAAGGAGCTCCCAGGTGTGAAAGGGAAGGGGGCCACCTCTGTCCTGTACGATGGCCTTTCAACGACAGGGCTCCCGGACGCTCCGGAGACGTGCCCGGGCTGTGAAACTGGCCAGAGCGTTCCGGTTTTTTATCGGGGTGACATTGGTGGGTAAGGTGACATTGGCTCCAGGTGTACACGTCTGCAGCGCATCGTCCGTGTGCTGCATTGGGAGCTCGCCACGCAGAGTCAGTCAGTCCTCCTCCTGTCACCATGTCCTTGACTCCCCGTCCCCCTCCCCCACCCTCCCCGTTACGCTCAGGTCACCACTAAACTGCTGTCTGTGTCCCTGAGTTTTTGTTTCTTTCTTTCTTTGTCTTGTTCATGTGTTGCTTTCGGTTTTATATCCCCCCATACACGCGAAGTCCTACGGTTTCTTGTTTTTGTTTTTCTTTCTGTCTGGCCTATCTCACTTAGCATCATGATCTCAAGGTCTGTTCGTGTTGTCGCGAATGACAGTATTCCATGGTGTGCATGGACCACAACTTCTTTATCCAGTCATTTGTCAAGGGACACCTTGGTTGTTCCCGTGTCTTGGCCCATGAACAAGGCGGCGATAAACATCAGCATTTATATTGCTTTGTGGGCTAAAGTTTTTAAATTTGGGGGGTAGCTACCCAGCAGAGGGATGGGGAAAGATTTACATTTCAAAGATGCACGAGAAGAAATTTCCAGCTTCCGAAGCAAACCTCTAAGAAAAGGAGAGCTGAGGGTCTAGAGCTACGAAGGCCATAAAGTGCAATCAGTCCGAGGGGACCATGAAGGTCCTCTGGGTCACGGGGCAGACGAAGACCTGACTCGGATTGATAATTAAGTGTCTTCTAACAGTGAGATGACAATGACCATTTCGATTCCGATATTGATTCTCCCCACAATTACTTTTGTATCCTGTTAAGCCTGCCACTCCTGATCTATATGGCTCTATCTGGACTGCGCACAGCTTAGCCACTTCGAAGAAAGGTCCCCGACGGCAATCCTTGTTGCTAAACTGACTTTGTGCATTTAGTCATTGTTTGGAATTGTTTTATTTACTACATCTTAAAAACGTCACCGATGCTTTATTATGTCTATTTTGTGTGACATACTATTAAGTGTACAGGAAATAAAATTTAGTGCCAAAAGGGAATCTGGGGAATGAAGTCCTTAGCAAGAGGGGCTTACACTGATGTCCTTGTAGGGGAACTTACATGATGTCTGGCTAATGCACTGACTGCAGACGCCTACAAAACGCCCGTGCGTGGGATGTGTAGAAGCCAGACTGCTGCTCAGCGACCATTTTGGTTTTCCTACTTCAAGACACACTACTTCAAGACTCAATTTCCTTGTACCTTAAAGGTGGGCATGGCCACGTGACTGCTTTGGCCGGTGAGGTATGCATGTAAGTGATGCTTGTCCCTTCTGGGAGAAATTGCACAAAGGGGCATTATTTTCAGCATTTAATTTCTCTGCGGAGGCAATTATTCCAGCCTGCACTGCTATGGAGGCTGTATCTGCCTGTACTTTAAGTGGTCAAGGTCAGCAGACTCTCCTGCCAATCAGCATTGTCTACGTAGTTCCAAAACTCACGTTGAGCCACTCTCACTACTGGTGATTGTGTCATTATCTACTCTATTTCAGTGTTATAGATCCCACTTAATGTGGTATTCCTGAAAGCCAGACACGATGACACAATGTCTGTGTCCTGAAGGAAACAAGGCACCTTGTATGTGAAATCAGAACCTCCATAATCAACCTGTAGGCACACGTGCCCAGCCCGTTTGGCCGCCGGGTCAGAACACGTCTTTCTCATGATCAGTTACCCCTGCAGAGTTTTGGGGTGTTTATCGTTTCTAGAAGAATGAGATCAGAAACACTCAGGTTTCTTCTGACAGATTTTTTTCCTAACTTCAAATCCTAGAAAGCAAGGTTTGTGTCATCGCCCTTATACATCATCGATTGTCTCGGTATTCCAATGGCTCACGGAGAACGACAGCTTGATAATGCTGAGATTCTGTCTCCATCTTTGAACACCACCATGGGATACTCCCTTATTACACGTTTGCCTGAGTCAGAGCAACGTTCACACGACTCTCCCATAGGGAAGGAACCCTCTCCTGACACGGGTCTTTCCCTCGTGCATTGACTCAGCAGCAGTGAGATTCGTTTTTGAATCTGTCACCAATCAGCTGGAATATAGCTCTCACCTACTTACAGATATTGTCCCGGGTATTTTGGTAGAAATGTTGCATGATGCCATCCAGCCTTATTCCGTGAAACGACTACCTTGGACAAATCACAAAGAAAGAATATATTTGGATTAAAAAATCCCTTTCGAAATTCCTATGGCAAGTGTCTCCGTGATAGACAGCTCCCCTTCTCATAAAACCGTTGTTTTAACCTAATTTCAGACAATTCTGATTGTTTAGTATACATTACACTAATCAATCACCACAGATAAAAAAACAATAGGGACCTGGCACGTTGCCATTAGGAAAACATAGATAAAAAAGCCACAAAGTGAAAACACGAAAGAAAATAATCCACAGCCCACTTGGGTGTTACGGCTTGAACATATCAAAAGTCCAGACATGAGAAGGAGAATTCACGGATCACGGAGGCAGGACTAGCAGACGTTCTCGTGCACACACCAACGGGGCAGTGTGGCCATCGGGAACCCCGATGTGAACACGGGGTGGGGTTCGGGGCATTACGGGAAACGGTTCCCGCAGCGAGAACCCGATGTCCTCACACGGGGTGGGGGGGGCAGAGTCCCGCAAAATGAGTCACAGTAAGTGGCCCGTGTACGACTAACCAGCTTCGGGCCGCGTGGCGAGTTTTCAGGGCTGGTCTCCTTTCGCTTTGACGTCCACATACCTGAGGTCAAGTTCCAAGTACCAACGTGATCAACGCTGTTTGATTTTCTCTTGTAACCGTATTATTTGGCCATGCCGATGAGGGATTTCAGAAGAAAAGAGTCACAGGTACGTCACGCGTTTGCTAGAGGAAATTTCGTTTCCCATGCACGTAATAGCCTAACACATAACACAGACTGTTATGCAAAGCCTTGGTGACTTTTTCAAATGTAGAAATAGTTTAGAACGACGGCAGGATGCACACAGTCGGTTTGACAGCAATAAAGCACAGCGGTTTCAATGACATCAATGGCATCATTCCCCTGATGACCGCTCAACTTCGCCTTCACGTGTCCCCGCCCAGCAGCCAGACGGACGACGGGGGTGAACAGACGCTCGCCCGCTGCCTGCCCTTCCGGAAAGAATCCTTTCTTTCGTTCCGTTTTATTTGCTGTCCTGTTTATGAGGCAGGGATCGCCGAAGAAACAGAACCGACAGGATAGCTATCGATCTCGATCGATCAGTTGGTAGATGAACATATATAATAGAAGCGATGTATTACAGAGATGGGCTCCTGCAGTTCTGCGGGCTGCAAGGTGCCACCACCTGCCATCGGCCAGACAGAGGAAAGCTGGGAGCATTCAGTGAGTCTGACGGCCTGAGAACTGGGGGCCACCTATGGAGAGTCACCCTGGAGCCCAAGGGCCCCCAAATCAGAAGCTCCGATGGCTGAGCCTAGAAAGATGAATGGGTCCCCTGTAGGAACTGGCCTGTCTATGTCCACTCTCCCCAGAGGGCTGACCAGACGTCCTGTTTTAAAGGGACAGAAAACAACGGCCCTGTCCCGTTTCAGACGGTACATCTGGGCATCCTAGTCTCACTGGGCTAAATGCAAGGTGACAGTGGGCAGACCAGATGTACTATTTGAAACGGGACAGTACTGTTCTTTCTGTCCCATTTAAAATGGGACATCTGGTCAGTATTCTGAGGGTGGCCTTGATTTTGTGACTTACCTTGAAAGAACAGAGGATTGAAAGGGAAAAACAGTAACATGACAGCTGAGAACTCTAGCAAATGCTACATTAACCGAGGGATGAATGTTCACATGGTTGTGACGCCACAGATGTCACGTATCTCCGGTGTGACGCAACAGGAAGGGCCACTGACAGTATGGGAGAAAACACGTGACAACCAGCATTTAAAGCACGTCCCGTGGCCAGCCGCTTTGCTGGATCAGTCACTCCAGCGAGCCTTTTGCTACCTGAACAACCCCACACATTCCAATAGCCTAACACAAAGGCATTAATTGCTATTCAAGGGAAGTCTCCTACAATCACAACGCGCGCGCACACACACACTTCTCCATAGCAACTGTTCCCTAGGCAGGCGCTCCGGCCCCGTCGATCCCGTGCTGCCATCACCCCCCCTGCATCCCCTCTGACTTTTGCAGAAGGGCAGGTGATCCGAAGCATCGCAGGTCACCCATCGTAGTGCTCGGCGAAGAGCGCCACCCCTACGCGCAGCGCACTGGCCCCAAGGGTCTGCAGTGGGGGGTGTAAAAGGCTTCTCCCTGTGTGCCCGTAAAGAGAGGGAGCCTTTATGAGGTTGAGCGCAGAAGGGACGACTAAACACACCCCTAAAGTTCGGTAAGGGTATAAACAGGCATCCAAGGAAAGAGGTCTGCCACGTGTTTGTCTTATAAACCCTTTATGGCCACCGTCCTAACATATAGCTGGTCTACCACCATCCACAGGCTGAGGGCTCACTGGTCTCTAGGTTACTCTGGTCATAGGTGGTGGGACTGGGGACTTGGGGATCCTCCTGGGACTCTGTACCTGACCCACTTCCTGGTACGTCTAGGTGTGAGTTGCCATCTGGTCCTTACAGCCATGTTGGGTGGATGGCTGCGTCTGTCCGTGGCCTTGATGTTCATGGATCACTGTACCCGTACTCCTTGGTGACGGTCTTTCACGTTTCCTCTGGGACCAGTCCTATGTTTTGGTTAACGGGATGGTAACAAAACTGACACAAGCAGAGGTTTTAACGAGCACTCGTGAGGCTCTCTGTCCACGCTTGGGCCTTTGCCACCTGCCTGAGACTAAGCCTGGAGTTGTTCTGTTCACTGAAGGGCTGGAGAAGACCCCTCGTGGGACAATGTCCAATGGTCCCAGGTGAGATCATTCCAGACCAGCTTTAGGAGGGGTTCATCACATGCCAATAGCGACCAGACACACCCAGTCAGCACGAATCACAGAACCTCTCGCTCTGCTATTGGTACCTGGGCTTCTCTGGCTGCAGGGTATCTGTTGGGTTGTGGTCTTCCTTCTCCCAAGTCCTCAGGTCTACTTTTCACCTCAAACGAAGTGACCAGAAACTGGCACTTGATTAGAGTGTTTATCTAACCAGATGTTTCCATGCTTAGATGATTTTGCTCCATCTACCCATGACTTTCTTTTTTTTTAGGATGCACACTCACTTCCCCGTTTTAAACATTATGATCTCTGTCCCCATGCTCTCTAGAGATATATATATATATTTTTGCTCTTTGGTATGTGGGTAGCTCCCTGGCTGGGAATCGAACTCAGGCCGCAGCGCCGACAGCGCCAATGCCGAAGCCCCAAGCCACTACACCACCAGGGAATTCCCGCTAGAGAGATTTATAAGGCTGGGCTTCCATGCAGAAATTGAGCTGAGTTTCTGCCTTGTCTCTTAGATTCCTCACACACCCAAACATGGATGGGAGTGCACGTTCTCAATCTTCAAAAAATCCCCATTTTGCAAATATTCAGAGTAGACACTAGGTATACTGACACATTCAGGAGACAACAAACTTAATAAAACCTAACCCTAGGGAAGGAACACCATTGTGTGTCTCAGTCTTAACACAGACTTCCAAAACTAAAATATGAAAACATTCTAAAATGTTTATAGTATACATTTTTAAAGTACCAATGTACAAGGTCACTTCATAACTCAAAATGGAATTTATTAAAAATTTTCTCACATATTTCCCCCTGGTTAGAAATAGCTATATGAGCAATATATATAAAAATTATGCAGAAGCAAAAAAAAAAAAAAGCCAAAAATAAACCCCCCAAGAATTACGATAAAGTCAAGTCTACTCATAATTTCATTCAATGATTAGAAGTATTTGCCCTGAGTGGATTGTGCATTTCATTGTAGTGAAACATCGTACCACACTGAACGTGATTTTGGTATTGAAAAATTGGTATCATTCACACAACTCAACATTCTAACTATTTTATTACACATACACACACGTGGAAATGTTTTCTTATTTAATATTCGCGGAAAATTTGGGCTGTGTTGGATGTAAGAGATGATAATTCATCCTTCAATGTTACATCTTAACAGGGAGTACACTAAAAGGCTGTTGGCTATGCATAATATTGCATGTTAAATCATGGACTTCTGCAGTGAACACCAGGTAGGAGGCAATTTCATGCGTGTGTTTGTATGTGGAATGCTGCCTTTATCTTTTCATCCCAGGTCTCCCCAAATATTCCAAATATTTGAACTATCTCTCCTCCTTCTCACCTGTATTGTGTCTTCTCTCAGGGAATTTCCTCACGTCTTTAGTGTAACTACATCTAGTTATTTTCAGATCATCTCAATGTTTTCTTCCTATGAATGTTCTTTGGCAAAACACAGATCCAAAGCTTTTGTTTCTGGAACCAGGATTATATATGACCATATTTTGATAAAGGCAGAGGAGAGAACATGAATGCCCATTTGATAATATTATTGCTAATTTTCAAAAATCCAAGGTCCCTGAAACTTGCTTAAATTTCAGTTCTGTTAGCAAAGCTCATTTTAATCTTATTCAAATCACCTCATCTTGCTTTTCATATGGGCTTATTTTTGCAGAGCTACAGGATAACGTTTTGAAAAATTGATCATGTTCTTATACCCTTACAGTTTCTCAAATTAAGTATGTAGTTTAAAAGACATGCTGACAATTTTGCTATTCAATATGGAATATAGATCCCACATGATTCATTTTCAATGTTCCTGCACTCTCTGATGATTGAATCCATCATGTCCCCTTTTGTGTGATTTCACATAGTGTAAAAAATGCTCTCACACTGAAATCTGCCGGCGTGAATGCCTTCACACACAGAAATGCATTCTGTGACTAAAATAAGAGATTTCACACTTATTCAGTTCTCATGTAAGAGTAACGGTTTGTAAACCCAGGTTTACCTGCTTCGTAACCCTAGGTACTGGTGAGCTGAGCTACTCATTGACGACAATACTAATTCTGACAGCCTGAATGATAATCAGCATCACTGAACGGATGGGGACGTGGTGATCAAGGCAAGGGGTTCTCTGGTTTCTCTGAACGAGGAGAGAAACAGAGACACTGGGTAACCCTGAGGTGGCCACATTATTGCAAAGCCAGCACCTCTCACCTCTTAGTGGAATACTTAATGTATACTTATATATTTGTCCACACAGACACACAAATGCAAAGGATAAATATAAACAATACATATAGTAAGGACACACATATATGGGATGTAGTCACATATGTTTACACAGGATTCACAGCAACAGGAGCAAGGAAGCACAAAACCAGCATTGGTCAATTCCGGATCACCTACACAGGTGACTGGGCTTTTAGAATTCTCTCTTGGTACGACAGGATGTGCTTTTGTCATCAGACGATAGGTCACTTAAGTAAATGTGTGATATATCAGTCAAAGCTGAAGCTATTGAGGGGTCACTTCTACTGTAAAATGAGGCTGTGTGACCAGGTGTTTAAGAATAATCTGCCAAGTCCATCAATCTACACATTCGGATGAAACAATAGTAATAAGTTGGGACAAAACATTTCCCAAGGAGCTTCAGAATTTAAACAGAAAACTGAATCACTAGCTAGTGTAATACTTTTCATTCCTATTGGGTCCAAGTTCAATGTGATGGCTTCAACCGTCCCTGGAGACTAGCACAGAGCTCCCACAGACAAATGGCAGGGTGGCCCTTTCCTTATGTACAAGTGTTTCTCGTGAAGGGGGTTGTCACCCCTACCCTCTCCCAGAGAATACCGACTTCGGTCTCTTTTACCTTTGCATTGTAATCTTTAAAAGTTTTACAGATCCCACAGGGAGGGAAAAAACAATAGCTTGTTATGCTTCTCACAGAAAATTTTTATACAGACCTAATTCTTCATATAATACTAAGGAATACTAATGCTATTTCCAGTACTGAGGAAGTACTGAATTTTTAACTG
Source organism: Lyroderma lyra (assembly GCA_004026885.1). Taxonomy (NCBI): domain Eukaryota; kingdom Metazoa; phylum Chordata; class Mammalia; order Chiroptera; family Megadermatidae; genus Lyroderma; species Lyroderma lyra. Next base: position 53,605 of record PVJL010009665.1, read on the forward strand.
GCTCCGAGAGATACAACAAATGACACTATTCATGTTCATGTGGGGCTTTCGCATTCTCTGTGTAGTGTTAATATCGTTTGAATTCAATGGGTACATTTTATGTTTTATGAATTCATTCAACAAACATTTACTAAGCACTTACTATATGCCAGATAAAAGGTTTAGGTACTAAGGATGCAAAAATAAAAAAAAAAAAAAAACAACTAGAAACTATAGATGATAGAGTAGATAGATGATAGACAACAGATGATAGATAGATACATAAATGAAAGATAATAGATAGATAGATAATGGATAGATAGCTAAATAATAGATCATGGATAGACAGATAATAGATGACAGATAGATAGACAGATAGACAGATAATAGATAATGGACAGGTGAGAGAGATGGGAAGGTCATCTCAGGCTGTCTTATAAGAGACTCTTGAAATGAGAAATCTTGAATTTATTTTGGGCAAATATTTAAAATTTTAAGAACTAAAATGAGATGAATAGAATGTATTTCAGAAAAATAACTCCAGAAGCAGTGTGGACCATTGATTGATGTAATAAGAGAAAGAACACAGTAGCGAAACCTACAAAAATGTAGCTATTTGCCTTCAATTTTGAGCAGCTGCTACTCGCACAATGATCGGTCATACAAGATGGCTATGGATATGGAGAAGTAGATATACCAACAACATACTAAGGGAGGTCAACAATGAAATCAATGGGGAAATAAAAAATAGCTTGAGACAATCGAAAATGAAAATACAGCAACCCAAAAATCTATGGGACACAGCAAAAGCAGTAAACAACCTAACCTTACATTTAAAAGAACTAGAAAAAGAACAGCAAACAAAACCCAAAGTGAGTGGGAGGAAGAAAATAATAAAAGTCAGAATGGAAATAAATAAAATAGAGTCTAAACACACACATACACACACACACACACACACAATCAATGACACCAAGAGCTGGTTCTCTGAAAAGATAAAGAAAACTGATAAACCTTTTTTTTTTAATTCATTTTTATTGTTAGACTTATTGGGGTGACATCTGTTAGCAAGCATTACGTAGGTTTCAGGCATACAATTCTACAGTGCATTGTCAACTTGTTGTATAATAAGTTCACCACCTAATGTGACTTCTCTTTCCATCACCTTATATTTAGCTTCCCCCCTCCTCTCCCACCCCCACCCCTTTCTCCTCTCCCTAACCCACTCGTCCCCAAATAAACATTAAACTATCGATTGTGTCCATGGGTTGTTTGTTTGTTCATTTCTTTTTTCTTTGCTTTCAGTTTTATATTCCGCATATGAGTGAAGTCATACAGTTCTTTGTTTTTTCTGTCTGGCTTATTTCACATAGCATGATGATCTCCAGGTTCATCCATTTTGTTGCAAATGGCAATATTTCATCTTTTCTTACAGCTGAGTAATATTCCCTTGTGTAAATGTACCACAGCTTCTTTATCCAGTCATCTGTCGCAGGGACCTTTGGTTGTTTCCATGTTTTGGCCACTGTGAACAGTGCTGCAATGAACATTGGGGTACATAAGTCTTTGCGGACAAAGGTTTTCAAGTTCTTTGGGTAGATCCCCAGAAGGGGGATTGCTGGGTCACATGGTAGCTCCATTCCCAATTTTCTGAGGA
>PVJL010009666.1:0-55158 GCA_004026885.1 Lyroderma lyra
CCATAACCATACACGCACCACACACACACACCACACCACAGACACACACCACACCACAGACACATACACCAAACCACACACACCACACACACAGTATACCATACACGCACCACACACACACACACCACACCACAGACACACACCACACACACACACACACACCCAACATTTATTCACAGGGCATCTGGCTGAGAACAACCCAGTCAGTCCAGCACCTGGTGGCTTTGAGCCTGCTTAGCAGGCCTGAGGTGCCCTGAGCAGGGCTGTGCTGGGCCCAGTGGGGCTGAGGTTGATGTCACATCAGACACTGCAAACCCAGCTACCCAGATGGGAGGGCTTGAATATGAGATGCTGCCCTGTTCTAACCAACAGGGCTTTGGTTTCTTTTTTTGGAACCTTAGACAACTTTTGGTTTGTATCTGATTAGGACATAAGAGGAATCAGAATTAAATTAGGGAAAACCACAGTCACTTCTACAATCTACTGAAACAGTCGACAGAAGAACAGAGGGGGCTGGTTCGAGGCAGACATGACTCCCAAGGTGGACAGGGCAGGTGCTGAATGGCGCACCGAGGCTGAGACTACTACGGCTGACCCGGAGCTCCTTCTAAGGAACTTAAGTACCTTAGCCTGTCTATCTTACAGCAACTCTTCCTACTCCTATCACATGGACGAGAAGTTTGCGGAACAAAAGGGTTAACTGGCTTTCCCAAGGTCACACAGCTGCTAAGGAAGGAGATGGATTGAAATTCAGGAAGTGTGTGAGTCCAGAGCCTGGGCTCTTGCATCTCAGTGTGCCTTCAAGGTGCCAAGAGAAATGTCAAATTTGGTCTTTGCAAAGCACTCCCATTTGAAAAGATGAGATTCTAATATCCGACACACGAGTAGTTCTTCCATCACTCCCGACACGTTTTATTGAGCGCCCACTGTCAGAGTCAGTCTGGAGAACTAGAGGAAAAATGCTTTATGCAGAGGGAACAGCATGTGCGAAGGCCAAGAGAGGGCAGCACACCCAAAGAACTGAAGCACAGAGTGACGCCGCTGGCCCAGAGCCCGCAGGGAAGCAGTGGTCAGGATCAACAGCCTCACCCAGCCCACACACACCACTTCACTGCCTGCACCACTGTCACAGGTACGGACCCTTTTCTAGAAGCTCCTGGACCTCATCCCCACGTTTTCTTTTTGTATGCACCCATCTGTCATGCTCCTAACCCTCCTGCTGTTTTGCTCAGGTCCCCCCTGCGTCATCCACCCCACACCCCATCTTCCGCAGGGGAGATGCCCAGGTTGGCTGTGCCTGGCAGGTCTCAGCCCCTCCTGGCTGCCTGAGATCCCTCCCTTGCTGTGTCGGAGGAATGGTGGAGGAGGGGTGGCTGCTGCTGGAGAGCACTAGCAGGCCTATTTTGTTTTCTTCCTAACAGGTCTCCTAAGGTGTCTTTGAATTAACAGGACAGAGATAAAGAAGGCATTTCAGCGACCATCATCCCAAGTGGCTGTCAAGCCAGGCCAGGGGCCAGCTGAGAAATAGCCCTGCCCCACCCCCATGCCTGTGGCACCAGTATTCAAGGGAAGTGCAGGCTCACTGCTTCCCCAGCCTCGTTTCCAGCCCGGGTGGCGGAGAGACAGGGAAAACAGGGAACCCTACACCCTTTCCAGGTTCGTGCAGAGCTTCCCGCCAGCAGAACCCGTGTATGCCGCAGGTCAGGAGAGAGGCACGCAGGAGCCGTGCCTGCAGAACCCCAAGCGTGTTTTGTGCATGTGGACTTATGTGAGCCTGCCTGTCGCTGACTGTGATGCAGGGGTGAAGAGCAGGGCCCTGGGGCCTCCCCTGCCTCAGCCCAAAGCCCGGTCCTGTCACATCTTAGCTATGTGACCTTGGGCAATGCAGAAGGTCTGTTCTGTTCTTTCCTTACAGACTTCCTCACAGGACAGGCCCCATAGGGAAGCCCTGGCTGAGCCAAGGTGGGAATGAAGTCTTCCGGCTCTCTGGAGAAACATAAACTGGTGTGTTCACGATCACTAACTAGAAGCGGGTAACTCACCCCAGGGCCAGGTACACAGTAGGTGCTCAATGAACGGGAGTTATGTGTCTTCTTTGCTCCTGCCCTCTAGGGACTCTCCATTCCCTCTCAGCCACTGCTGCAGTTCCTCCACCCATCCTTGCACCACCTCACATTGATGAGCATCTACTGTGTGCCAGACGTGGGGCTAGGAGCTCCGCATGCCGTGCAGCCATGCCGCTGCTGTCTAGAAGTTTACAGTCTAGTAGGGGAGCTGGGCATGAATCAGAATACCCTACAAGGAGAGGCAAACGAAGCAATGGAAATTATTGTTCTCAATGAGGAAGAAGTAGAATCCGATCTAGTCCTTCTGACAAAATGACACTGAAACGGGGATCTGAAAAATGGGGTGGGGGCTTCCAGGAGGAGGCCCTGGAATGTGCAAAGGCCAGGAAGCCACCTGAGAAACTGAGAGAAGGCGGGGTGCCTGGAGCACAGAAGGAGTGGAAAGAAGTCACCCAGGTGACCCTACACAGACGGTAGACCATTTGTTTGCAGCCCCTCTGTGGTCTCCTTAGCCCACTGTGTCAGGAGAGTGGATGATGGGCAGGGGCCGGGGGGTGTGGGGCCAGCGTGGGAGAGAGAGAGCAGGCCGGACTGCACGCTGTCCTCCCCAGCTACTTGCAGCCTCCTCTCCTGGTGTTTGCTGTTTTCACTCCCAGTTGTTTGCAGTTCAACACTCGGGCTATTTGCAGTCACTGCCCACTTATTTGCAGCCCTGTCCTCAGGAGCACGCAACCACCACCCCAGCTGTTCGCAGTCAGCGCAGATAACTGCCGTCACCACGCGTTTCTTTCTGCAGCTGTTCCTGGTCACCTTCCCAGCTGTCTGCAGCCCCCGCCCTCAGCTCTCCATAATCTCCCTCCGGCTGTCTGCAGGCGACACCTCAGTTAGCTGCCATCTCCATCCCGGCTTTGGGCATCAGGCGAGGCTTGCTCAAGATTGGTTCTAAAAACAACAGCTGCTACTGTGGGCTCATCACTGTGCTAAGGGCGGTACCGTGTGCTCTTACACGCACCCTCCGACGTAATCTTACAGCAACCCCGTCGTTCGTTCATGGGGTGTTTCTGGCGTGCTGCTATACTTCGTGCAGGCCGGGTGCTCGGTACACAGTGAAGACCACGCCTAGACACGCCGCTGCTCTCCTGGAGTTTTCGGTCTCATTGAAGCAAACAGGTGTTAATAAGGTAACGATGCCCGTGAGTGTGTAACATAAATCAAGACAGTTCCATGAAGATAGCAAAGGTATTTGGGCTGGACAGGTGATCAGAGATGGCCCGCTGGGGTAAGGGATCTTACACTGAGAGCTGAAGAACAGGCAGTTAGGTCTGGCTGAGGGGCGGGGGTGGGGCGGGTGGTGAGAAGGGTCTCCAGGCAGATGGGCGGACAGGAGCGGATGCTCAGGAGGTGGTGCTGACCAACGGCCAGTGTGGGCAGCACGTGAGGCTGACAGGAGCCAGGATGGAGTGACCTGGTCAGAACGGCTGCAAACCTGTTGGTTTCTGTGAAAAATGGGTCGTAGGGGACAAGAGTGAAAGCAGCAATTACTGTAGTCATCCAGGAGGGATGAGGTGACCTTGGACTAGGAGGTGGCAGGAGGCCGGAGGGGGGTGGACCAATGTGAGAGACTTCAGACGGCAGGCAGGCAGGACTGAGTGATGGGGAAGGTGGGGGTCAGGGCGGTTTCCAGGTTTCCGGTCCGGGCTACTGGAGGACCAGTGGTTCCATTCTCTGAGCTGGGAGCATGGAGACAGGACCAGGGCCAGAGGACGGGGTGGCAGAGGGTGGGGGGTGAGGTGCTCGAGGACACTGAGAAGGGGCCTTTGCAACAGAGCTGCACAGCGGCACGGTGCCTGAGCCTGGAGCTTCGAGTGAGACTGTGCATTCAGGTGCTGGCCCTCTTCCCTCTCCTCGTTTCTCCTCCAGCACATCACAGAACCAGTCTGTGCCTTGGCGTCCTCGCCAGCAACCGGCAGGGGGAGGGGAGATTATCCTGAAGCTGCTGGTCTGTGAGTACTTTATACCACACACTCCAGCTTCCTGTCTGGCTCATAGGAGGGACTTAGTGAATTCTTGTTTTTTGTTTGTTTGTTTTGTTTTAATGTGGGTAGCTCCCTGGCTGGGAATCGAACCCAGGCCGCAGCACTGACAGCACCGAGGCCTTAGCCACTACACCACCAGGGAACTCCCTGAATTCTTGTTGAATAACTGAATGAACGATGGACCAATGAGGTGGCTCCTGGAATGAGTTGTAGGACACCAGCTAGCAGGTGGAGGCAAGGGTGTCCCTGGCCAAGGGGAGAGCAGGTGCACAGGCAGCGAGGCCCAGAGGACACGGCGCACAATGTGGCTCTGCTGGAGTGCAGGGCAGATGGAGGGACAGGCAGACAGGCTGGGGAGGCAGGCGGGCTGCGGTCACAAGGCTCTGTACGTCCTGCTGAGTGTTTGGATCAAATCTGAGAGTCCCAGGGAGCCCTAGAGGACTCAGAGAAAGAAATGGCAGGGTCTGGGGGCTCTAGAAAGGATGACTGAAAGGGGGAAAGACCGGGAAGAGGGGGGATTGTTAGAAGGCTCCTGCAACAACCACCCAGGTGAGGGGTGGTCTTTGTGTTTTGACTCAACCAGTGTTTGAGTGCTCGGCAGGTGCTGAGAAGTTACTCCGGGCCTCAGCCCCTGGATAGGATCTGGATAAGACATGGATAATCCCACCTGTGTGATCGCCCTCCTTATCACCTCCCTGGGGACATCTTGGGAACACTCTTCTCTGTGGGAAGGTGTGGACAGGGCAGGAAGGGCAGGAACGAATCGGCATCAGCTCCTTGGAGGGTGGTTATGCAGAAAGGGATGTGGCAGGGTCTGCAGGTCTGGCCTGGAACCACGGCTGCCCCCTCTTGGGGACAGGCCTGGTTCTCGGAGTGCTCACTGCCTTGGTCCTTCTCTCCCTGCAGCTGAAGGATGTCTCCATGGTCAAGGCCAAAGGGGGAACATGTGAATTGGTGGGGTCCCCTGTCCTAGGCTGAGTGCATAGAGGCTGTCACCCATCCCATTGCCCCTGGGGTCAGGGACCTCAAGGAAGAGTGTCTCAGGGAGGACAGAAAGCTGTCAGCAGAGCGTGAGCATGACGACCTCTAAGGGCAGACTGGGGGTCGCCCAAGTCAAAGTGCCCTGCCACACGTCGGTGACCTGAGCCTTCCCCTACTCCTAGGTCCGGATCTCAGGGAGGAGGCCAGGGAGTCTGCATTTTACAAGCTGCCCCGGTGATTCTGACCTACACCTGTCAGCCTTTATCGTGCAGGCTGCTTCGCTGGGTCTGGGGTGGAGCCCAAGCGTCCGCAGTTCAACAAGCTCAAAGGCGACGCGTCTGCTCCCGGTCCGTGGACACACTCTGAGCAGCAGGGCACTCACGGCCGAAGCTTCTGAATTTCAAACTTCTTTTTTTATTTTTAAGGGAACAACCCCTTCTCAAAAGAAGCCTCACACAGAGCCCCAACGTATGGTGGCCGATGCCATTAATATAAATGTGTAGCGTGCCCAGACAAATCGGTGACGCCTGCTTACAACAAATCCGGTCCGTGGAGACAAGGCAGCCCTGATGAAGACAGAAGTCTGGTGCTGGAGATTTCTATGGCTATTTTACATGGGTGTCAGTGTCCATCATGTTCCAACCGCAGGTGCACAGCAGCCCTGATGGCACGGCGACGAGGCTGCACCTGTCCTGTCTCAGTGTGGCCACTCACGGCGGGGACTCTGCCTTCCCTCCCTTCTCCATCCACGCCACCCCACCTTTGCCAAGTAGCTGCAGCTAAATATAGCTGGAAGCCCGGCTTTCTAGGGGAGGCGGGAGTGAGAGGGAAGCTGGGAGCAACAATTGCTAGCACACACTTGGAGGCCACAATGCCAGGACCACTAATTAGTGGTTTGGCAGCTGGGGTGGACAGGAGGGACTGCGGCGGGCCAGGCCCCGCGGCTGCCCGGGCTCCACCGGAGGAAGGCAGGATGTCACGGTGTCTGCAGGACTTGGCAGAAACTGGGGAGTAGCCATCTGTTGGGAAGGCACCAGGCTGGCGGGAGGGGGCACGTGGGAATGATCAGGCCTGGGGAGCCAGAAGGACCCCGGTGGGAACCTTGGTGACACCACTTGCCCACTGCATAGTGTTCAGTAAGCTGCTTGAACCTCGGGGCTTCAGACAAAAAAAGGGATACCCTGTATATCGGGCGAGTTAAGTGGGATGGTGTTTGGGAGAGCCCCTGCTCCCCAGTCGATGTGGCGCCCTTGTTTGCCCCCAGCTGGAGGGCAAGGCGCTGCCCAGCATAGTCCCCCTGGCATGAACCGAGCTCCCTTGCCGGCGTCCAGACCCCGAGCGGAACACCGGGTCTCAGTCCACTTCCAGACTTCCAGGCCACAGCAATCAGCACTCCACCAGAAGGACCAGGCAGAAGTCACTGCTCCCTCACCTGAGCCCTGGGGCGCTGGGGCCCAGCCTGGACGGAGATGCCTCTGACTGCCTGCCGCCACCAGGGAGTTCCTAGAGGGCAGACACGGCACCTCATGCATCTTGGCACCCTCCACGTCCAGCTGTAGGCTGGGCACAGAACTGGCACCAGCCAGGAGTGACAGAATGACAGTGGCCACGTCCCTCCCTCTTTACACTCATTTGCGCATTAAGCCCTCCACCCGAGAGCCCACCACATGGCTGACGTCGGGGCTGCAAGGCTCCCACCCCTGCTGCAACACCCTCCTCCCTCTGCTCTCCCACGCCATGCCCTTCCTCGTCTCCCAAATACTGCGTAAGGCTTGCCCTCTGCCGGGAGTCCCCCGCCCTGAGCAGGCAGGGACGAGGGAGGGGACGCCCGGCACGGAGTTCTCCCAGCGACCCTCCAAGGGCTGTCATACCCAATTTACAGTTGAGGACACTAAACCCGAGGTGGGCGGGCATCTCCTGATAGAGCAGGTGAGTGGAGCCCGTCTTCCCGCCCAGGTCGGCTGGTGCTCAGTGCCCTCTCCAGGGCTGGCTGCCTCCCTGCTTCCTGCTGGGCCATGCCTCAGCCCGCTCCTGAGCCCTGGCTCCTGTTCTATCTGTACTTTATTTGCTAATGGCCTCAAGTCCTTCCAAGCCTGCTCTCCTGGCTTCCTCCCCAGGCCGCACGCTCTCTCAGCCAGGGCCTTGACTAGCTCACTTCTCCAAATGGGGCACCTGGAGTGCAATGCAGGGCCCTGGGCATGGCAAATAGACTTCTATCAGCACTGACGCAAAGGCTCCTCTCTCCCTCTGCCTTGAGTCTGAGGTTGGGGACTTACAGCACCTGCCTCAGACACAGCACAGTTAGGTACAAGAACATCATGCCATGAAATGCCAATGGCTATCAGGGCAGTGTGTGTGAAAGTCCCAAGTGAATAAATCGGGCCATCAGAGCTAAAGATGGCTAGAGGAAACCGAGGTGGTCAGGGAAGGCTTCCTAGAAGAGGTGGCAGCACCTGGATTCTGAAGATCATGGGCAAGTGGTGGAGGTAAGAAAGGCAGTGTCCTACTCATTCATACATAAGGCCTGCAGGCGGGTCTGCTGGGTACTCTGGCCCAGGCTGGGAGTGGGAAGAAGGTAGCGATGGCTGATGGCACCGTGGTGATGAGGGCTCCCCCAAGTGTCAGGACCCCTCTGCCTAGAGGGCCTGAGTTATTCCAAAACCCAATGAATGCTCAGGCCTTTTGCTACAACGGGAGACAAGCCTCGCATGGTAGACTCTAGGAACACACAGACCTGGGTTCAAGTTCTAGTTCTTCCACTTCCTGATTCCATGACCTTGGGCATGGACCTGTCAGACCCTGGATTCTCCCATTTATAAAATGTGTTACGGTAATTCCTACTTCATAGGTGTGCCATGAGAATTAGAGGGCATTATAATTAACACTTAGTGATCACAAGGTATAACACTGTTCTAAGTGATGCACATGTTCTAAATAATTTACTCCTCGTAATACCCCCACAAGGTAAATTAATGACTGTCACCATTTTGTAGACAAAGCAGCAGAGGCACAGAGGGGTGACATGAGGGGCTAGTAAATGGGAATGCTGAGATTTGAACCCAGGGGCATCGTAAACACTATAACTGTCCATTTAATAATGTGCTGGCTGCAAAGGCTAACACAGGGTAAGTCTTTAGATACCTCCTAAGAGCACCTCATCCACCTCTGGCATCACCCATGATCTCTCTGTGGATGATTCCCAAGGCTTGACCTCCAAATCTAGACCTCCATCATGACCTTCAGGTCTTCAAGTACGATTAAATCCTAGACATTTCTACCCTGCACACCTCACTGCCAACATGCCCCCAAATGACCTCATCATTACCCCACCCACCCACCATCCATTCCAAATCTGCTCTTCCTCCTGTGTCCCCTAGGGCAATCAATGGCACCACCAGTCCCCCTTGGTTCAAGTCAGAAACGTGGAGTCACCTGAAGTCTCCCGGCACCCATCTCCCTCTCACTGCTTTAAATCATACCTACAGCATGCCCTGCCTGCCCTATTGCAATGTCTCGTAAGCATAGCCTTGTCCTCCAGTCACCACCCCTCCCCCGCCAAAAAAATCCCATTGCTGTATGACAGCAGGTGTAGCCATTGCCTCAGCCCTTTCACAGAGCCCCTCCTGCCTGCAGGGGACAGACCTAATGTACTAAGTGCATTTAAGAGTCTTCTTGAACTGGCTCCTGCTGAAGCAGTAACTCAGGCCCATTTCCCAGTCCTTTCCCATTTATTGGTTCATCTCTATCTCCCCAGAGATGAGTACAGAGCCAAGCACATTTAGTGTCCTCAATACAAGCCTTTTGAAGAAATAGAGGAAGAAGTTAAGTCTGCTAAGGTCATTCCCAGTGGGCCTGCAGCAAAATCACTGCTGTAAGATGCAGCTCCTCCCGGTGGCCCGAGCAGCCAGGGCATGGCAAAGGCCTGACCTGATGCATGATAAGACAAGGGACCCTGCAGAGGGACACTGCTGCAGCAATGGACCCTAACGAGGCTTCTGAGAAGGAGAGCTGGCAAGGGGTGTGTGTCCGGCATGAGGCTCTGCCCGTAAGTGCCCATTGCGGAGAGCTGGGTCCCTGTTGTCCTTTGGGTGTCTGCCTTCCCTGTCTCACTCCAGCCTCTCTCTGTTCCCTAACTCGGTCCTTTCCTTCCTAGTACCTGGTCTACTGTAACCATGTCTGGTTAAGTTGTTAACTGTCTGTCTCCTGCCGCTAGGCTATGACGTCATGACGTCCCTGAGAGCAGGGACCTGTCTCACCTTGCTCACTGCTGATGATCGCCACTTGAAACAATGCATGACACGTAACAGAAACTCAACAGATAATTTGTTGATGGGAAAAAAGTTAAGAAAATAAAAGGGCTGGTAAGGAATCAATCTTTATTGATTGATAAATATTGCATCTTCATCAAAATATGATCTAATAGTCTTTTTAACCAGAGGTGCTGGAACAATTTTATATCCATATGGAGAAAAATGAACCTGGGCTCTCTCTGCCTCTCTCTCTCTCTCTCTCTCTCTCTCTCTCTCTCTCTCTCTCTGTGTGTGTGTGTGTGTGTGTGTATATACACACACATAAATATGTATATATTATATATGAAATCTTATAACTCTTATAAGAAGACAAGCAACTCAATAACTCAATTATAAAATTAGCAGAAGACTCGAACAGACAATGTCCAAACGGCCAATGAACCTATGAGAAGATATTTATCATCACTGCTCATAGGGAAATGCAAATTAAAATCCCAGTGAGACACTGCTACACACCCATTAGAATGTTAAGATTCAAGAGACTGAGGATACCAGGTTTTAGCATGGGTAGGTCCACCCTATGTTGCTGATGGGAACGTAAAAGGATGCAACCGCTTTGGAGGACAGTTGAGCAATTTTCCATGAAGTTACCCATACTCTTACCCCCGGACCCAGCAATTTCACCCCTATGTACCTACCCAGAGAAATGACAGCATATGCCCACACAAAGACTTGCATATGAATGTTCATTCATGACAGCTTTCTTTACAGTGGCCCAGAACTTGAAATAAACCATATTTCCATCACAGGTGAACAGATAAACACATTAGGGTACAGTAATACAACTGAATATTACTCAGCAGTAAACATGAATGAACTAGTGATACATGGAGCAGCGCGGATGAATTTTACAATCATTATGCTGAAAGAAGCCAGACACAAAAGAGTATTTGCTGTATGATGATCCTGTATGATTCTATTATGTGAGACTCTAGGAAAGACAAATCTAATGTGAAGTGACAGAGAGCAGATCAGTTCCCTGGAGGGACACAAAGGAACTTTGGGGGGTCATGGACATATTTGTGTCTTGACAGTGGTGGCAGTCAGAGGGGTGCATAAACTTGTCAAAACTCATTCAACTATATGCTTAAGACTGGTGCACTTTATTGTATGCTAATTATATTTCAATAAAGGTGATTTAAAAAACATTTAGGATAGGTATGAAGAAAAAGGGATAGGGTGTGTAGTAATGTAAGATATTTAGTAATCAGAGGCCCCAAGATGCATCCATGGACTGTGAACTCACTCCTGGAGCTGGAGTTAAAGCCAATTAAACAGTTATTTAATTTGAATTAATGTGGATTCACTCCATTTGAGGTGATGAGAGTCTTGCAGAAAACACACATTACTCTCCCTCCACCAGCCCCCTCAGCCCACGCTCTCTCCACATGGAGGTCCCTGCTAGGAGGGCTCCATGTCCTCAGGCCCTTTGCTGCTCCGGGGCCTTCCCCAGCATGGTGAGGGGGCAGAAAGAGGGGACTGGGCCTCTCCAAATTCCAGGCCCATGGAAAAAATCATGGGTTCCAAATCCCAGCTCTGCCAAGCCACTGGATTTCTTTGTACTTTCCATTTTCTAAATTGAAGACATTTGAAAGTGTCCCCCTTTGGTGCAGGCTGGGGTGTGTGTGAATGGGATCCCAAATCTACCCAGTGGCCCCCACCTTCCCTACCTCCTCCAGCTTAGAGCTGCCAGATAAAATACATGATCTCAGTTACATTTTGGATAAGCAACGAATGATTTTCTAGTATAAGTCAGTATTGCACAGAGCATACTTGCACTAGGATAGTGCCTGAGACATAATTACACTAGAAAAGTATTTAATGTTTATCTGAAATTCAAACTAAACTGGGTTTTCTGTTACTTTTTAACTTGTGAAATCTGGTGACCCCATTCCGGGTAGCCCTGATATGTGAACCTTGAACATTTAGGGCTCCGGAGAACACAGTCTGAAACCCTCTAATTTACAGCAGCAGGTCCTCAGGCAACGTGAGCTGTGGGCAGGTAAGTGAATTCTTCCACTGGGATACAGAAGGGAGATCGAAGGGGAGAAGCATAGCTGAGCAGGAGCCACCAGCATGGGTCTCTCTGCCTCCTCCAGATCGGCAGCTTGACACAAGTTTGGCTCATTCCCAGGTGTCTGTTCAATTTCACAAGTTCCCCTGAACAGGATGAGCCAGAGGAGGACACAACCTTGACACTCTGCAGAGGGACACTGGGTCTGGGAGTCAGCAAACAGCTCTGGGCAAGCCATTTAGGGTAGCTCTCTCTCTGACTCAGTATCTTCCTCACTAAAATGGACCTCAAAACAAAGTGAAAGCACACAGTAGGAGAAAAAAGTCACAACACAGATAATGGACAAAACAGTGATGTCCAGAATGTAGTAAGAGCTCAAAGTCAAAAAGGAAAAGGCAAATGAGCCAACAGGGAAAAAAACTGGGCAGGAGATAGGAACAGGTAATTCACTGGGGGGAAAATTACAAAGGGAGGTTAAGCGTCTGACAAGAGGCACCTCATTAATAATCAGGAACATGCAAATCAAAACAACAATAAGATAGGGTTATCTGACAGTCAGATTGGCAGAAATGAAAAAGACTGGTCAGATCCAGCGTTGGGAGAGGGAAAGGAAATCAATGTAGCTCGCTGGTGGGAATGTAAATTAGGATGGTGTCGGGGGCCGGCAGGTAACAGTATTAAATCACAGCCTGCGTGCTCTTTGACACAGAAATTCCACTTGTAGCTTTCCATCTGACAGACGTTCTGAAACAGGCGCACAAACATGCAAGAACAATGGTGCTCCCTGCAACAGAGATCACAGGAACCAACGCCAATGTCCACCAACAAAGCAGATGACTCATGGCACAGAAATCCATAGCTCCACCAGGAAGAACGAATATAACAGAGAAACAGCTCTGCAGACATATGACATACTAAAACAAAGCAAAGTTTCGGATTAGCACATTCTGTATTGTCCCAGTTATATAAACATTCCCAACCATGAGCACTCTCCGGAAAAAGTCCAGCCATAAACGCCTCTATTTTTATATTTCATGGCTGGATACTTTCTGGACACGCGTGTGTGTGCGTGTATGTGTGTGTGTGTGCATATATACGTGAGCACCTGGTAAGTTTCTCAGTGATGGAGAGCGAGAAGAAACATTTTCTAAGACTAGCAATTCTCACCGTGGATGCAGGTAGACTCCCCGGAAGTTCATACCAGGACTACTCTGCTGTCTTGGCTTCCCACAGAACGACTGGCCCCAGTGGCACACATGGGGGAGGGGGGAGGCTTTGACTTTACCAAGGCTGGAACCCTCCGTTCTAAACCCACAACTGCGGGCCTGCTATGTGGTAACGGGCAGAAGCTGACGAGTGGCTGACACTCAGGCCGGGCTGGGAGCTTCAGGGCCATGCCCCTGGACGTCAGCCCCAGTCCTCTTGGACACCACTTCTTACCAGCCTGGCATTCTCAGACCAAAGGCCACCATTTGCCACCTGTTATGTGATTACACTCTTGGCCAAAACTTCGGGCCTCTGAAGAACCTTCACGTCCCCCAGAGCCCTTAGGTCAGGCTTAGCTCTCAGAAAAGAGAAAAACAGGGCCGTGTCTCACCAGCCTGGATTATTCTCTAACGATTTTGTTCAAACTCAGTTCCCAGCTACATACAATAGGGCTGTGAGTGAGTTCATCATGTCTCAGCTCTCTTTCCACCTGGGAAAGAAACGGACTGACTGCAAATAGGAAAAGCCATGCTTTTAACATTTCAAAGCCCATCCGTGCTAATATCCAGTAACCTGGAGTTTCCTGTTGATACACACCTGACAGCTGTCATTCCCAGGTGTGACCCCAGCATCTCTAACTGCACGCCCTGGGGCTGCTGCCCGCCTCACTGAGGTCAGCCAGTGAGTGGTGAAAAACGCAACTGACGAGGCAAGGACTAGCCACCAACTGGGCGAAAATATGTACAATTACATAAGCAAAGAAGGGATGCTCAAATCTTATTAAGAGCTCCCACAAATTACTGAAAAGGAAAAAGGAATTCAAATGACCCAAGAAAACAGGCAAAGGATATGCCCAGATAACCCACAGGAAGGGAAACACGGCGTGGCCAGTGTGCTGGGAAGGTGCTCAGGCCCCCTGAAAATCACAGCAGTGTCCAATGGCCACACCCTCTGGCTAGACCTCCTCCCCCCGGCCCCCATCCAGCACCGCACAAATAAAACTCCGTACAGTGGGGTGAAAGGGAGCCAAGGGATGAGAAGCCACGCTCTGTCAAGTTCTGAGTTTGTCTCTCCTAGCCTGTGGCTTTTCCACAGAAATCTTTGCCCACAGATCCTGGCGCCGGGCTATAGATTCTGGACAGATGAGCTCTCAGAGCACAACATGCAGGGAGCAAACAGAATGTCCTGGCAGTGGGTCCTAACTGTCCTGGGGCTGCAGAGAGCTGGGCAGATAAGAGGGCTGAGCCGAGCCCCTAGAGAGAGAAACAGAGGAACCTACACAGACTGCAGGAAAAGGGGGTGCCCACCCAAGGGGCTGCTCCAGGCTGGCGTTTCCCAAGGGTACCATCTCTGGGAGGGATGGATTTTGTGTGTCTTTCCTGGAAGATCAAATTAGAGAAACTGTGGGGTCGATTTTTATGAATCAACTTAGGGAAAACTGGAACTGATTCCATGAATCAGAAAAGGAAAAAGGAAGGGAAAGAGAGGAGGAGGGAGCAAGTGGGGGAGGGAGGAAATCATAGCTAATGTTTACCATACTGGCACTGTGCTTTGCATGTATTATCTTATTTTGCATGTTTTATCTCATTTAATCTGCAGACCAACCTTTAAGGCAGTTATCATTAACACCTGCAGAAAACTGAAATTCAGAGTGATCGAGTCACTCTCTCAAGGTCACGCACTGGGTCGGTAACAGTGCCGGTTCATCAGACTTCAGGATTTGTGCTCTGAACTCTCAGAGCATACCACATCGCTCTGAAGCCTGAATGTGTGCAGGGCTCCACCCAGACTCCAACGAGGCAGTGAAGAATCCGGAGTGGGAACTCCTGCGCGTTGGTGCCTTGCAAGCTGCTGGGACTAACAGGAAGGACCTGTATGGCTGGCAAGGGATCATCCGATGGCCTTGGTCCTGGCTAGATGACTGGATGAGAAGCCAGGTCATGACCTGATACCCAAAGATGATTTCCAGTCCTAGTCCAGTTCCTAAGTGTCCCCGTGGGTGCCTGCGTGTCCTTAGTAACGGCATTATTCTTCTCTTTCTGCGTCTGCGCTGATTAACCTAATTTGCACATGTGAACCAGAAGCTGCTCTGATCCGTTTAATATGTTGGGACCGCATCCCAGCTCATTTGCATGGTGGGTCTGGCCCACAGAGGCAGCTCCTGTTTCCTCCCTCATCCTGCCCTCCCACAGGGCAAATTCTTGCTGAGCAGGCAAATGGTGATCCGTGCTGTTGCTTTTAAGTCTTAAAACGCATTAGAAGTGTATTAGCAGACGTGCTGAGAGCTCATTTGAGTAATAAAAATCTGTGTGTGTGTGTGTGTGTGTGTGTGTGTGCGCGCGCGCACGCACGCACGTGCAGCTAATAAAACAGAAGAAGAAAAAAGAAAAGAGAGAAAACTTGGACAGGGAGAGAGGGATGCTGTCTTCCAGCCACCATTAGGACAGAATGCTGAAATCTGCCTATGACGCTATTGGAACGAAAGTGGAATGCACACCTAATGAATGCCTTCTTTTCTAGCAGCCTTCATCGATCAGTGGGCCGCAGTCTAGGAGGGCAGAACGGGCCTCTCATCTGCCCCTACAGTCCAGCCTGGAGACCCCCAGTGGCTGGTCTTTGCAGTGTGGCCCGTCACGGCTACAGGCCCAGGGGGCAGTCACCTTGTCCAGGTGTCCCTCTGCCTGCACGGCTGCATCAGCCTGGCTGCTGCTCTCTTGCCAGGCTGTCTGACTGCAGTGTGCAGGATTTGAATGAAGACTCTCACTCAGCCCAGCAGCTCTCGGATCCAATTCTCTGCCTCTCCCTCTGACAGCGTCAGCTCGCTCAGGTGAAAGAACTCAAGGACTGAATCTGACAGGAAGGACCAGCCACATCATCAGTGGCCGCTGCAAAATGAAGAGAGCAGGGCCCCTGTCCCAAAATGATTACAGAGCACGACATCCAGCTCAGGTCCTTCCAGGTGCCAGGCCCTGTGCGAGGGACAGGTCACAGGCCTACGGAGCCAGCCCTGGGTACATGTTAGGTACTCGGTTGTCATTTGCATGTCAATTCCCCCAAAGAGTTGAGCCTCAGTTAAAGAAAATCCAAATATCTGGGTTGAATAAACAGTCCAGACTCCCAAAGTCTATTGTTCCAGGGGACATGGAAGAGAGGCTTTAGAAGGCCTTCTACAGGCCAGCAGATATGTCCCAGCCTCCCTGAGGTCTCCCTCAGGTTAGAGTTGGTCCCAGATGCTCCAGTTTCCCCTAATGGCCTATTAAGGCCCCATGAGCCAAGACTTATCTAAGTCCTTTTGTGTGAATCCAAGAGAAAAGCAGCACAGAAATCCTCTTATGGTTAATCCCTCTGAGAACAGGGGCTAAATCTACAAGAATGCAAAGCCAGAGGAAGTGGGGAGGGTCTTTTCTGGGAGGAGCAGAGAGGCATGGACTCATGGAAGGCTAGCTGTCTCTGAAAGAGGGTCTCAAAGCATTTGTAGGTCTACTAGTAATGGCGTTCTTGACCTTGGCCAAACCCCTTAACTTCTCTAAGGCTTCCTCCCAGTTTTTTAAAATGTGGGTGAGGGCAATTGGACAAATATCTAAGGACAGTCATCACAGCATTGTTTGTATTTGAAAAAAAAAAAAATAAAGAAACAAAGAAAAGGAAACATAAATGTCCTCCAAAGGAGAGTTCAGGTAAATTAAACATTGCTACTATCGGGACAATGAAATTCTATGTAACCATTCAACAGGGATGCCACGAAATACTTCTTTTTAAAGTAGTCAAGTGAAGGCATCTGCCCTTTTTAGTTCTCTTTAACTCCACTGACAACAAAAACAAAGAGAATGAAAACAGAAGGAAGTGAGAGCTGCATCTTCAGTGATACAAGAAAACGGTCTAACCACAAGCCAGTAAACACATCCACCAAACACTGCAGTATTTGGACCTAAAAGAGGAGGAATGTTGAATGCATCCTTAGACCTTCAGCAAAATGCAGGTTTTCTTAAAATAAAGTGTCTAAGCCTCCGGAAAAGCTTCAGTGAACTTTTAATGAAAGTGACAAGATGTCCAAATGTGGACAAGCCAGGGGAGAAATGGGCGTGTCTTGCAGAGACCCCATTAACCCTGGAGATGGGAGAGGAGGTAAGGAGGCTGGAGGAGTGGCTTTTCTAGTTCAATGACCTGTGGCCCGGCCTCTGTCCTGAGGAGGCTGCAGAGCAAGGCAGGGGACAAGTGAGGCATCCATCCCCAAACTACAGCCCAGAGAAGTTTCAGCATAGAGTGACAGAAATGCTGGATTTAGCGAGAAGATAACTGAGCCATGAAACCTGACCTGCAATGCAGAGCTGCTCAGTTCATCACCCCTCATTTCCCAGGCCCCAGAGTTCCACACATGATGCTGTAGCAAATATTTGCTCTGAGTCACAAAAGAGAGATAATTAATAGGGAACTAGTCAGGGAAGTGTAAGTAGAAATCACAAGATAAATAAACAAAGTGAGAAAGGAAGAAGTTAATAAAGTCAAAGGCTAAGGGAAACATACATGTATGAGGGCTGTCCAGAAAAAAATCCAGCCATCAACGCCTCTATTTTTCATGTTACATGGCCGATCCTTCGCGGACAGCCCTTGTGTATCTCAGAAGAAATGATCAAAGGAAACAGTATGAGTTCAGAAAAATGTGGTTCTCTAGTCTCAAAGAAATTATAGATTTAAGAAAAAAAAAAAGAATTCAAAGAAGAGTTTTGAGGATCTAAAAGGGAGATTAGAAGACAAATAGAAGACAGGAAAGGTGACCCTGCAGAGCAATGTAAAGGAAAAAAAAAAATCACAGTTAAAGCAACTGAAAAAGGAGAAAAAGGAGAAGGATGGATGCATTAAACATGTCTGGACACCCAAATAAGAGACTTGCAAGCAAGTCTGAAAAAATTAAACAACTAAATGGAAAAGATCAAATATATAAGCATGATTATAGAGAAGATCATAGAATATTGAAAAAAAGAGACCCAACATATCCATAGAGAAAAATATACAAAGATATAATCAATGAAAACATCTTAAACTAGAGAAAGCTGAAACTGAGAATCAAAAGGGCAGCTGAGGCCTCTCAAACTTTCATCTATAGCAATCACCCCAAAGACATTCTGACGAAGTTATACTAAATTTCAAGCCAAAGAGATGAATCATATGGGCATCCAGGCAGGAAAAAAACAAGCTGAACAACAGAGAAGTAAGTCTGATTAGCTAGTCTGGATCAATCCAGTTGAGCTCTGAGAAAAATTACAGCTTAAGAACTGCATACCCCGTGAAGTTGTCATTTAGTATTTAGATAATAGGCAGACATTCGTGAGCATGTAGGAATTCAGAGAATACAACACCCATGAGCCCTCATGTTAAAAATATTTGACAGTGAACTTCAGCAACCCAAGAGATCAATCAAAATACAGAACTCTGGAATCTAAAATACATGCTAAGAAGATTGGTGGTGAGTGTTAAATCCTTTTATAAACATGAAGCCAAGATAACACAACTGTGAGAGTGATTGCACAGAACAGAATACAATGTTATAAAGCCTGCCAGGTAAAAAAAAGTTTTAAAATATTCAACTAGGGAAAAGAGGTTAAGGAAATGAGAACAAGTATAAATGCACAAAGCTCCTCATCTTTCAAGGCAGGGGGTTAATAAATATTGCAAAACCAGTAATAATAAAAAGAATAATAATCATGACTGCCATTTCTCAATGTGTTCTTCATTCTTTATTGTTAGCTTTGCAGTATATTTTAGGAATGAATATCTATTTATCTAAAGTTTAACGATTCCTTCCATTTTTCTCCATCAGTTGAATTCAAGGAAAATTTTCAAAAAAGTAAAAATAAAATAGACAGCACACAATTCCGTTGTTTTGTTTTGTTTTTTAAATAAAATTCTATCTTTTCAGCAGTCTCGTTAGCTTGTTATCTTCCTAGGTAGGTAGATGTCTAGGTTGATGCTCTCAAAACATGAACAGTGGTTGACCCTTTTGGATGGCTGGAATTTTGTGGGATTACAAAATGTTTTGTATTGATAATTTTGGTGCATCTCTTTAATGTTTATGATAGATGCAAATCACTTTTTAAAAATGAAATCATGATTTCCTCTTACACGCTGATGCGGCGGCTCTGTGCTGGCAGGCACCAGCTGCGAGGTCCGAAGACCTGGGCTCAGTTCATCTCTTGGTGCTGCCATCTCCTCTCCTGTCACAGGGACAACACTACCTGGTAGTACCTACCTCTGACAATAGTTCAAGGAAGTGAGATAAGGATCATAAAGTGCCAGGCAATGTAAGTGCTTAAGAAATGTTACATTCAGAGGGTCACAGAGTCTCACTGCACGCTCATAAGAAGTGATTTGTACGTTCCCTCCTATTCTCCACATATATTTAAAGTGTCCCCATGTACTTGGGGGAACAGTGGCTCATGGCTCCCTTTAGGTCCTCAACTGTTGTTAGGCAGAGCTGTCGTTAAACGAGTAATGAGCAAAGGACCTAATCTCATGCGTGGGGATTTTCTGGCCACTCTGAATTGTTGTATGAGTACTGCCACATAAATAGGAACTCGCTACATCTGTTAACTGGAAAAATAAAATTAAAAAAGAGATTAAGTAGTTCTAAAAGAGTGTATGTCACGAGAGGGCAATGGGTAATGGGCTAGTTTTGGAGAATGGGTCCCGGGTCAGCCCTGGGCAAGGGGATGCAGCTGAAAGCGCGCGTGCCTGGGGCGGGGGCGGGGCGGTGAGAGAGAAGCGGGGCGTGGCCAGGGTGGTTCCACCTCTCTCAGCCAATAGAAACACCGCCTCTGGGCCTTGACCCTAAGCCAGCAAAGGACAGTTGGGCCAAGGCTTAATTAAGCAAGGTCCAAGGGGACACTACTGCCTTTACACACCAACGGTCCATTCCCCCCAACACACACACACACTCTCATCCTAGGTACTTAGGGACGGAGAAGAAAGAATTATCCTCAAAGCAGCACTAAGACCTGCAGGAATTACAGCTCCTTCTTTCCCTTTAGATCTTCAGGAGGAATTGGACTTCATCTCTGAGAACAAGTGCTCTTGTTTCCTCGTGGAAAAGGAGGAGCTTCTGATTTCCACCTGATAAGATCCCTCTGTGGTAACATAGTTTTGTGCCTTTTCTGTCATTGCTTTTTACAAGCTGACTAATAAATAACCCCCATTACACAAACACAGCCTGCATCCATCATGCCCAGACTGCAGGCGCTGAGGGATGATCCCTAATGGCTAATAATAATAGCTACCATTTATTGATTGGGCGCCGGGTGCCAGGCACCGAGCTAAGCATCCCCATGCATTATCTTCACAAAGGATGTTCTCTCTCTCTCTCTCTCTCTCTCTCTCTCTCTCTCTCTCTCTCTCTCTCTGCCTCTTCCTTCCTTTGGCTGCCCTAGGACTCACCAGCTATACTGCTCCTTCTCTATAGACACTCACGTCCCCTCTGTAGGGACATGCCCAGAAGCAGCCCCTGAGCTGGGAGGGACTCTGCCACACTGACCAGGCACTGGAGTGGTGCCACAATCTTCCTCTCCTTGTCCTCTGTCCGATGGGCTATTCCAGACTGGCCTTTTCTCAGACAGAAATGGTAACAGTCAAGTCTGATTAAACTCTGAGTGGAAGAACTCGGTTCTAGCCCCTGCAGGCTGACCCACGAGCGGAGAGCTTATAGCTTTTATCTGCCCAGCACTTCCTTCCCATTGGAGAGCCGCCCCACTTCCATCCCATGTGGCTCTGTGCACACTGTCAATCAAATCACACTGCCCTGCCTACCCCATAGCTCAGTGGTTCTCAACCTGTGGGTCACGACCCCTTTGGGGGTCGAACGACCCTTTCACAGGGGTCACCTAAGACTATCGGAAAACACATATCAGATATTTACATGACGATTCATAACAGCAGCAAAATGACAGTTATGAAGTAGCAACGAAAATAATTGTATGGGGGTCACCACAACATGAGGAACCGTATTAAAGGGCTGTGGCCTTAGGAAGGTTAAGAACCACTGCTCATCAATATGGCATTTCATCCCCAGTCCACTGTGATTTCTCTTGGCGATACAGAACCCAAGCATGGCCAATAACAGTTTTTCCATATGGATTTTGGGAGAAATATTATATTATAGGATCGTTCTCTTTCTCTAGGACCATGTAAGCCCAAGGCTCCCAGCCATCTTGGTGCCACACAAGAGAGATAAAGCAGAGGCTGAAAGATGAAGAGAGTCCCAGTAATAATGGAGACACTGTGCCTGAAGCCATCCACCCTTTGGACTTCCTTGGAACCCAAGCCAGTAAGTCCCCTTTCATGTTCAAGTTTCTTTGAGTTGACTTTCTCTCATGTACCAGCAGAAGAATCATAGAAAGAAGTGAGTTAAAGATGTTTTTACTGGAATCCAGCCAGCTCATCGAGCGTTTGGAGCCACGGCTTTATCTAATAACCAAGGATTTCTTTGCGAGCTTCATTTTGTGTGTGTGTATATATATATAAACTGTGTGTGTGTGTGTGTGTGTGTGTGTGTGTGTGTGTGTAGTATTCCCTTGATTCTAGCATGCCATCAGTAATGACATGAGCTATCAATTTAATTAGAGCTTTTCTGGCGGGGGCCGGGGGGAAGAAAAAGTACAGCATGAACTGCATTTGTTGATTGTTTTAAGATGTGCCTTCATTTCATAGGATTAAATTATTGGGTGGGGTATAGAAGGGCAGAGAGTACATCTTAGTGTCCAGGAGCTATGGAGCTTTCCTCTGGGGCTTTTCAGGAAGGGAGGGTCTGAGGCAGAGTCCAGGTATTGTTGTGACCTGAGCAAATACCATCTTAATGGTATTCAATCCTATTATTTCCTACACCCAGGAGCTTGATGTCATTTTGAGAGAGGGTTCTCTGGCTAGCTCCGGAAGAGCCAGTCCTCATTCTCCCTCCCTTTCCCCAGCACAAACTCTGTCTCATCTGGGCTGGGCTGGGCACCTCACGTCCTGCTACTATTGGTCATTCTCCAATTACCACTGAAGACAGTGCACATGGAGAGGCTATGGCAGGGGCACAATCTTCTACCACTTTTCATTAATGGTTTTCCCGACAGCATGGCAACCCATGAACAGAGTCCCTGTCTAGGTAGATGGACCAGATGCACTGTTTTAAATGGGACAGAAAACAATGGTACTGTCCCATTTCAAATGGTACATGTGGTCAGCCTGGTCTCACTGGGCTAAATTCAAGGTGTCAGTAGGCTGACCATACGTACCATTTGAAATGGGACAGAGCCCTTGTTTTCTGTCCTGTTTAAAATGGTGCGTGTGGTCAGCCTATGTCTGGGAAAGCAGTCTCTCAGTAGGGAAGCTAATCAGATGTGAGATGAAGAAATCTTCCCAGAGAAATCCAACAAGCCCACAGAAGCACTTCAGCTAGGGGTGCCCCCTCTGCCCTGGGCAAGAGGCGGAGGGAGGGGGAGCATTCCTGGACAGTGATGGATCACGTGCTCATTTCTGGCCTAGGCATTCTAAGGGGCCACCTGTGATGCTGGGAATTGATACAGGAGAGGATTTCATGGAGGCAGAAAAGAAGACTTGTTAATGCTCCCACAACCTCACTGGCCAGGGATCCTGCTTCCCCTCTATATGGCTGATCCGTGACATGTTTGTAATTAGGTGTGACCCATAAGCCCCTGCAAGCTTGATCTTGCCCGGGTCCTGACTGGGGCCTGAAGAGGGCAGGGAGGTCATCGGAAGGTAGAGTACAAGTTAGCTATGTGATCACTGGTTCAATATCGAGAGCCAAGGGGAACCTACTGAGCTGGATGGAGCCTCCCTTGCACTGGCCAGGTTGTGGATGACTGGATTCCTGCCTCAGTTTCCCTAACTGGTGCTACAGCTCCTCTAAGTCTGGAACCATATCTGAATCTGGGACCCTGATGCTGGGCTGAGTTCAGATCATCTTTCTTTCCTGGGTGGCTCCTGCACCCTCAGCACCTCAGAGTTGTCCAGTGGGGCCTACAAAGCCACAGAAATTGTGCACACCATCACGGTGCTGTGGCTCTGCCATCCAGGATTATCTCCTGTGATGCCCGAGATCGGCGATGACAAACAGCAAACGCACCACCCTCCCTCTCATCCACGCACAGGCAGACATCACTAACGGTGTCTCCACATTCTTCTCACTGACTCTGGATGTGGCCTCCACACATGGTCCTCGGCAGCCAGAACCCAACAAGACGAGACGAATGAATGAATGAGCCCGGGTTCATTCTTGGGTATCCACTCAGGAAGGTGAAGCTCTCCAGCTCCTCTTGGCCCGTGGGCCTCCGGCCACGTCCAAGGTGGCAACATGGCCTTTCCTAGGTGGAACAGGGCACTGCCTCAGGCTTGGCAGAGAGGAAGCAGCCCAAGGAGTAACAAGAAAGCATCAGTGAGGAGGTGCATGAGCATCCCCCGCCAGGGAGCCAGCTGGCTAGATTGGCTCAAGCACTGATACCCTGAATACTCCGCTAGCTCCTGGCCTCCAGAAGATCTGCATCTAGTCTGGAGAGAGGAAGTCCCAGAGGACAAGAGAGCATTCTGGAGTATATGGGTGGAACCCAAAACAGGGCCCTAGAATCAGAGCCCAGAAGTACATCCAAGATGATATGCAGGAAACAGAACTGTCTCTCTCTCTCTCTCTCTCTCTCTCTCTCTCTCTCTCTCTCGGATTCAGACATCCTGAGCATCATTACCCATCAGGCCTGACCTCAGCCTCCTGGCAGTGAGGTACTCACTGGGTCCTTGGTGAATGAAGGGCAGGCCTGGGTAGTGGCCAGGGAACAAGAAGAAGTTCTGCTGTAATTCCTACAACTGCTGGGACACAGGTGATGCCTTTGGCTTGGCCTCCTCTGGCCCCTATTGGTGAACCATCTTTTACCTGTCAAATTGGTGAAGCATGGTTTTAATACTGAACCACTCTTAATATTCAGTGGTGGGAAGGGTGTGAGGAGATGGGTCTACATTGCTGGCAAGAATATAAATCTTTCTGGAAAGCAATTTGAAACCACCCACCAAAAAGTCTTGGAAATGGCCATGCCCTTATGGATTTATTCTAAAGAAATAATTGGATGCACCCAATGATTTATGTACAGAGATTTTTCATTGCAGCATTACCTATCACAGAGGAAAAGTGGAAACAATTTAAATTTCAAACACGGGAGACTGTTTAAGTAATTATACTAATGTAAGTATTATTATATATCACTCTAATTTTATGCATACATACACATACAATGTCTGGAAGGATAACTACCAAGATATTAACTGTGGTCATATATAGAGGGCTGGATCACAGCTGATTGTGATTTTCTTTGTTTTTGTGCATTTTGCCCATTTTCTCCCATGAACATGTAACACTTTTATCATCTGTAAAAGCAGGACAAGTAGTCTTGAAAAAAAAGGTGAGCATCTCCAAGTCTGGCTGTTGAGCTGCAGTCTGAGTATAAACTGTTTGACTCTTTGCAAAAGCCTAGAGGCCTCACTTAAACCAACCAATGATGGTGCTTTATAAAGTATGCAAAACCAAGTCAGGGTTCTGAGCCCTGCTGTCAGTTCTCTGCATGCATCTGTCAGTGGCTCCTACTCTGGGAGGCCACAGGGGAGACCTGAAAACCACGGCTGGGCTCAGCCCCTTCCCTGTAACCACCCATCTCCCCACACGTGCCTTCCGTTCCACCTCCCCAACCAGGCTCTGTGTGAAGACCCCACTCTTAGACAGGAGGAAATGCAGGCCCTGAAAGGTTAAAGGTCCCATTCAGACTAGTCCCTCCAGGGAGGAGCCGGGCTGGGACTTTAACCCGGGTTTCCGGCCGCCAGCTCCCACACTCTCCCAGCTGGGCTGGGCTGCCTCTTGGCATCTGGACACGGTGGATGGGCAGCAGTTCCTGTGAGTCAAGAAGGAGCGATGCTATGGGCCTCAGTCCTGGGAAGATGATCTAGAGCAGGTCAGGGGGCTTCTTTGTCCATCGCGGGCAGTCTCTCGTGGTCGGCCGCAGGGCTCTCTCACTGCCTTGTTCTGTTCAGCAGAACTAAGCAGAACGACAGGGCTCGGTGCAGAAAAGCACGCAGTCACCCACACCGAACCCTGCCCTGCCTTTCCCTCCTTTCCAGAAAGCTCCTTCTCAGTGTTTACAGCCACCCTGGTCTCTCCTAGAGTGAGAGCAAGGCCAAGCAAGCACGGAACCTCACGGGCCCCACACCTCCCCTTGTCATTCAACTATCTCCACGGAGGCGTCTCAACACCCATCTCTCCTTCCTCACCCCTCATTCATGCCTCAGTTCCTTGCATGGGGGGGATGAGGGAAGCCTCCCTGGCTAACTCCCCAACTCGGGGGCAGAGTCCAGCAGACATGGTACAGTCTCAGTCTTCCTGGATGCCGAGCTGCCTTTACCACTGCTGCTGCCCGCTCCCCACAGAGGCCCTGACACCTCAGAGTCTCTGCACCTCACTGCGGAACTGGGACTCATCTTCTGCCCTCAGACAGACATTTCCATCAGTGGCTCCCCAGCTTCTCAGGCCTTTGGACTCGGACTGAATCATACACCCAGCTTTCCTGGGTGTCCGGCTTGCAGATGGCAGACAGCAGGACTTCTCAGCCTCCATGATCATGTGAGCCAATTCCTCATTACTCTCTCTCTCTCTCTCTCTTTCTACTGGTTCTGATTCTCTGAAGGCCCCTGACGAATACAAGCCATTAACTCCCAAATACATTAGGAGTGTCTTTCCTAAAACTGCTTGACCTCCTGGGATATCTTAGATCAAGCTTGTCCAACCCGTGGGCTGCGGGCTGGCCCAGGATGGCTTTGAATGTGGCCCGACACAAATTCGTCAGCTTTCTTAAAACATTACAAAGACCATGCACGGACCTTTCTTTCAGCTCATCAGCTCTCGTTAGTGTGAGTGAATTTTATGTGTGGCCCAAGACAATTCTTCTTCCTCCAATGTGGCCCAGGGGAACCAAAAGATGATACACCTCTGTCTT
Organism: Lyroderma lyra; assembly: GCA_004026885.1. Taxonomy (NCBI): domain Eukaryota; kingdom Metazoa; phylum Chordata; class Mammalia; order Chiroptera; family Megadermatidae; genus Lyroderma; species Lyroderma lyra. Next base: position 25,633 of record PVJL010009666.1, read on the forward strand.
AGATCTTCATTCTCTTTCATTGCTTTTCCCCACCCCCCAAATTTGATAACATCTTGGTCCTGCTGAATTCAGCCTGAGTGACCCAGCCTCAGCCTCAGCCTCTCCTCTCCGTCCTGGTCCACGCGGCCCAACTCCAGCTCAGGCCTCATCGTCTCGCACCTGGGCCTCTGCATTGTTTTCCTAGGTGCGCCCCTCCCGTCGTGCACCCCTGGAATCCATCCTCTCTTCAGCAGCCAGACTGATCTTTCGAAATGTCTGCTCATGCCACTTCCTTGCTCCTAAGAGCCCTTCAATGTCAATGGCTCTTCATTGTCTACAGCACAACGTTCAGTCACTTAACCTTCAGGCAGGACTCTAGACTCTAGAATCAAGCGTCTAGAGCCTTCCTGTTTGTAGTGTTATCTTACCCCGTTCCTAGCCCTTTCATTATTATTAATTACTTATTAATAGTGAACCAAGGAGAGCTCCTCACATGCCCCATGCTGGCTTTTGCCTCCACGTCTCGGTTTAGCCTGCCCTTCTGCTTGGAATGCCTTCCTCTCCACTGCACCCCTCCTCCCTTGCCCACCGGCCCTCTTCCTTTAAGACTCAGCCACGGGGGTCCCACCTCCAGGAAGCAGAGCCCCGCCAGCAAGCTGGAGTCCACAAGACCTGACCCTGCTGGATTCTGACAACATCTACCATCCACTGAGCATTTGTAATGGGCTAAATAGTTCACCTGCATTCTCCTGCTTTTACCCTCACCATAACGCTGTAAGGTAAGCTTTGTTGCTATCCCTGCTCTACAGATGAGGAGAGTGAGGCTTAGGGAGGCTTGATGGCTTCCCCGGGGTCACAGGATCGTAACCAGTGGAGCTGGACCTGAATCCAGGCTGATAATGGGCAGAGCCTGCCACACCAACTCCCTCAATGACTTGTTTCTGAGTCTGCCTCTGATTCGGGAGGGTCTTTAGGTTTCTGCTTCCTCCTGGCGGCCTGCCCTGACCCACCCACCTTCAGTCAGATTCGGACAACCCCTCCCCTGCACTGCCACAGCCTCCGTCCACCCGGGCAGAACCCTAACTGCTGTGCCGAGACTACCGGCCTGTCCGCCCGCTGGGCTGGGAGCTCCATGAGGGCTCAGGCAGAGGCTGCTTTTAATCACAGGGACTCCCCACCGCCTTCCCCTATGCCAGTAATTCCTGATCAAACTACTACACGCTTCGCTTCTTTTCCCACTGGAGGCCGAGCCCTGGTCTAATAACCCTGTCTAATGACTTCTTGATGTGAAGGAAACTGATGTCAAAACTCTCCCAAGTCCAGAAATCAGCTTGGTAAATTGGGCATTAGAAGTCCCCATTTCTAGTAGCTCTGGGGTAACGGTTTTAAATGCTTCCATCGAGATGAAAGCTAAAAACAAACATTGCTTACGAGCATCTTCTCGTGAGAAGCCATCCCCTCTCCACCCTGGCTCTCTGGGTCTCACCACCCATTTCATTTTTCATTTCCAACGGTGAGTGAAATGTCTATGAACATTTTCTGAGTAAATGAGCTGAATGAAAAGGAATAACCTGGATGTCAGGGGCCGGAGTGGTAGGACCAGGCCAGCTCCTGACAACAAGACAATGGACAAACCACTTTGCTGGTTGGGGTCAGTTTCCTTATCCAAAAAATTGAGAATTTAGGCTGAAATGGTTCAAAGATTTCTGCTAGTTGTAAAAATGGTCTATCAGGGCCTATGCCATCTGCCCCTGGGGCTTCTCTGGTTCCACCTAGTCATCTTACCCCCACTCACCCCTCCCCCACCTCCAGCCACCCGTGGCTCCTGGGTGTACTCTGCACATGTCGGGCCCACCCCAGGGCCTTTGCATGCCTGGAACAGCCTTGCCCCTGACATCCTCCTGGCTCACGCCCTCAACTCCTTGGGGGCTTCACACAAAGGTCATCTTCTCACAGAGATTTCCCCGCTACCCCATCTAAAACAGTAATCTCCTCACCCTAGATGTATTCGGTTCCCTTTCTCTTCCTTTCAGTTTGCTTTGCACTCATCAGCATCCATAGACTGCATATTTTACTCCTTTAGTATGTCTATTTTCTGCTCCATGTACTAGAATGCAAGTCCATAAGGACATTTATTTTGTTCACTTGCTTTAACTCAGAATTTCAAATTGTGCCTGGCACATAGTAGGTGCTCAGTAAATATCGGTTGAATGGATGAATGCGTCTCCATCAAGAACACACAGTTGCACAAATGAAACCAGTGAAATACGGCCAAATCCCAACCAGCTCTTTCACGACAGCTGTCAGGACTTGGAAACAGAAGTGACAGGTCTGCCTCTCCCCAAGCCTGTCTGCATTTCACTGTCACAAGACCAGCCACTGCTTTCCTAGAGCCCCCGCTCATGTTGTGTCTGTCCCTAAGGCCTCACTTTTGTGAACTAACGATTAGCCTTTAGAAAGAAGCCTGCTGCCAAAGCCCAGCCCCAGGTTTGCTAATTGTTCTCCGCATGCGAACACCAACAAGGTGGCTAAGTGTTCACGGACATCTCCAAAGGCACAGCGACGAGGCCCACGCTCGGATCGGCATTCGGGGGGAGCACTGCTTTGAAAGCAGACGTCGCAGGTTTCCTTTCAAGTATTATCACTCACTGTCATGCCCGTTATGGATTTTTCAATCTATAGTTCCTCGAGCAGTAGGTGCCCGCCAGGCAGAAGGCAGAGACGAGTTTCTGCTCCCTGTGCTCCAGGCCATCCTTTGTCTGTGCCGACGCCGCCAGCCCCACCTCCACCCCCGCCCCCAGCACCCCACCACCACCACCCACACGACCCGCCTCATAAGTCAGAGGGGCATCTTCTCAGCTATACAGGCCTTCTCTTGTTTCCTCAGGACCTCGGGGGTAAAACCCACCAGCTCTCCCACTCTCCCAAGACCCTGAATCCTTCTGCTCTGCTACCTCCTGCTTCAGGAAGACAGGAAAGGAGCTGATAAGCCCCTCAGGGCAGGGACCAGTCCCTTGGCCAGGGCCAGGGCTGTCCTTGCAGACTGACCTGCCCTCTCCTAGACCTCTGGAAGGAATCGAAGCTACAGCTGCTGTAAGAACCAGGCAACAGGCATAACTGGTTCCCAGAGGCACGCATGCAAAACAGGGGGATGGGCTCTCTCTGCGAACCTTGGCCAAATGCGGCTTTGCGGGTGTAAAAAGAATCTCTCTTTTCTATCTCTCCTCCTGCTGAAAGTCAGCTCATCTAACCTCATGGCTTTAAATACTGTCTACCTTATGAGAAGGCCCCAACATATCCACAGACAGGCTCTCTGCATCCAGCTGCCTACCCACCAGGTCCTCCTGATGCCTAGTAGGCATCTTGCACCAAAAAGTCGATACTGAGCTCCCAATCTTGGCATCCCCAAGCCTGCTCCACCCAAGGGGTTCCCTGTCTCAGTGAATGGCAGCTCCATGCTGCTAGCTGCTCTGTCCTTGGAGCTACCCTTGACTTCCTCTAACATCCACATCTAGTCTGTTAGCCAATTCTGTGATCTCCACCTTCAAAATCTACCTGGAATAGGCCCCCTCTCAGCCCCTCCACTGCTACTACCCTGGCCTAAGCCTGCTCACCTCTCACCCGCACCAGTAAACCGATGCAGTAGACTCCTGAGCAGTCTCCCGGCTCCCACCTTGTCCTCCTGTATAATAATACCAGTGCACACATAGCGGCTGTTTGAAGGAAGGTCAGATCAGGCCACCCTCTCCTATCAATGGGTCCTACCACACTCAGAGCAAAAGCCAAGTCCTTCCCATAATGGGAAGGCTGTGCCTGTCTTGGTCCCTTCCTCCCTCTCGGACCACTCACTCTCCTCTGACCACATGGGCTCTTCTCTGCTCTTCAGATGTGCCAGGCAAACTCTCACCCTGCAGAGCTGGGGGCGTTGCTGACTCAGCACCTGAAAACTCCCCACAAGGTGCATCCAGGGAGCGCTTGTCCTTGAGCCTAAGCAAGCCACCACCATACCCTCATCTGTCAACAGCTACTACATCGCATCATAGCTATTGCATTTCTTTGTCTTCTCAACTATTAGATCATGACTGTCCAAGGTCAAGGACTGTATCTTACTTATTATGTTTCCCCAGACCTCATTCAGAGTAGGTATTCAGGCATATTTATCAATGGATGGATGGATGGATGGATGGACAAAAAAATTAGGTTGTAATAATGTCGCAGTCTTTGAGACATTTTCTCCTCTTGTGCTTGACTGGACAGAGAAAAACCAAGGAATGTGAGACTGTGTGTCTCAAGAAGGCTCCCCAGAGCCAACCAGTCCGTGTGCTGGCTCTAAGCAGGGTCCGTGATGCCCTCCAAGGAAGCTGGGTATGCTGCACAGGAGAGAGAACACTCTTCCAGGCTTGTGAAAGGCAGAGCTGCTAAAGCCACAGTCTTCCGGACGTTTCCCAAGACAGGAAGGGAATCTTTCCACCTGAGGTCGACATGGAAGCTTTAGAAGAGTCTCATGTGCTCCCAGAGCAAGAAGGGATCTTGGAGAGGAAGCAAACTCAAGCCCAACGGGCATGGCTCTAAATGAACATTGCTGTTTCCTCACTGTGCATAAGCATCAACTCCACTTTACAGCTGAGAAAACTGAGGCTCTGAGATAGTACAGTGCACCCTCCAGATAACACACAGTGAACCCGAGGACTACTTGGTTCTAGAATGCAAGCTTAGGGAGTTCCCTGATGGTGTAGTGGCTTAAGGCTTCGGCACTGGCGCTGTCAGTGCTGCGGCCTGGGTTCGATTCCCAGTCAGGGAGCTACCCACATACCAAAAAGCAAAAGTAAAATAAATAAACAAACAAATAAATAAATAAATAAAAATAAAATAAAATGCAAGCTTATTCTACCATCCTGGCTCTTCCTGCTTCCCCTCTCCCTCCAGAAGAGGGTGAGAGGTATGAGGAGGGCACTGTGGGCACCAGGTCTAGGCTTACCTGGGCTAATACCCCCAGGTGAGGTGAGGCTGCCATACCTTCTCAGGCCCTCCACAGCTCCCTGGGTCACAAAGGGGCTGCAGTGTTTCCAGAGGGTGCTGGAATATGGGTCAGGAAGAGAGGTGTGCAATGGGGGAATGGGCCATGTGCCAGTCTTAGCATTAATGGGTCTTGATAGACAGGGCCTAGGCCAATACAAGAGATTAGAAAACACTTGAGAATCAAAGTCAATCAAATCAATGGATGAGGAGTTACTGATTTAAAGGAGTGAATTACAGAATCACAGAGCCATTGGGTGAGCAACTCAGATTTGTTGTGAATTTTAGAAAGCATCTAAGGAAACCTCCTACCAATTCAGCCTGTTTTCCTCAGCAGGAAAAAACAAGTGTGTGTGTCTGGGGTCTAGGGGCTCAAGCAAGGGTGGCCAGCCACAGCAAGATGTGTCTCTGATGTTTCCAGTTCCGTCTTTCAAAAAATGCCCATTTGCATTTGACTCACCTCAATATCTCTCTCTGTCCCTCTCCCACTGCATGTGTGTGAGTGTGTGTGTGCACGTTTCTATTCTATCCCTGATAAGACTGAAAGATACACCATATTAAGCCTATAGATTTGGACACTCAAAATACACCATCTATCCCAAGTTATATATTAATAGTATTTTACTGCCTTTCCCCGCACCCCCACATTTAAATAACTCAGAAATTGAGATGAGTCCTACAATCAAGACTGGTTCATAGTTTAACTGGTCACGGCTTTTTCTCTTTGTGGTACATAAAATGATGATGCATCTCACAATCGATGGATGCTAAATTGATGAAACCCAGTACATACAGCATTTTGAGAACTATGTTAATGGCATCTGTAGCAGAGCATGACCAAACAAACCCTTGCTTGAGCACCTCTAGAGACGGTGACCTCACTACCTCACAAGGCAGCCTACTTCCGCTTATGATAGTGAAAGCTACGTAAAATGTCTCCTTGTTCTTTGGTTGAAACTCACCTACCTCTAACGTCCATGCACTGGACATTGTTCTGCTTTCTGAAACAATCCGGAACAAACCTATATTTGTCTTCTACGTGCCAAATCCTCAAGCCACTTCCAGGCCTTCTCTTTAACTGTTCGTTGGGAGATCCTTATTTCTCTCATTCATTCCCCCCAAATACCTACTCTGGGCTGAGTCTTGTACTGGAGATACACTCCATGTGGGAGATCCTTATTTCTCTCATTCATTCCCCCAAACACCTACTCTGGGCTGAGTCTTGTACTGGAGATACAATCCATGACCCTCAAAAACACCATGCTACTGATCCCTGCTTTATTATGTGGGCTTCCTTCCTCTGAATGCACCCACCTCCCAAGATCTGGAGTCTATACCTCTATTAATAGAACCATGTGACATCTGGCTCATGCTATACGAGGACTGTCTGGAAAAAAAACTCCAGCCATAAATGCCTCTATTTTTCATATCACATGGCTGGACACTTTCTGGACCGCCCTCGTAGTCATAGCCAACTAAAACCTCTATGTAGTTTTCACACAAGCCAGGACTTAATTGCTATTGATTTTAGTTTACTCTTTGATGTTAGATTTTCTCCTATTTGCTCTTTATCACACAATCAACACTAGGACAGCCATAAAGAGAAACTAGCTAAAATATCACTTACAATCGCACTGCCCTCCCATATCAATTGTTACCTTTTCTATTTCTATCCAGCCCCCACCCCTACAAGGCCTACTTTACATGGTTGTAAAAAATATGGGGAAACAATTTTGCATTCTGCTTTTTTCACTGAAAAAAATATCATAAACAACCTTCCTGCATTACTAAATAATGCTTTTATAATTTTAAATGGTTGCATAAATCCATTAGGTAGATATACCATAATTTTCCCAGTCATTCCCCTATTATTGGACATTTTTACAGTTTCCAATTTTTCATCATTATAAGTAATGCTGAAATCAACACTTTAACGCACGTAACTTTCTTCTTCTGTTGAATTATATTCCCAGGAGGGAAATTACTGGGTCAAATGACATGAGCATTTTATGACTCTTGATACATATTGTCAAATTGGATTCCCAAAGGACTACTTTACATGGCCAGCAGGAACGTGTGACCATGCCCATTTCTCTGCAACTGCTCCAGCACTCTATCACGTCCTCCTAAGGCTCTTTCAGATAACTCACTAGGGATGAAGTGTCCTTTAGGTATTTTAAATGAACGTTACTTTGATTACTAGCAAAACAGAGCAGCTTTCCTGTGTATTTACAGGCTGACTCTATTTCCTCTGGGGTGAGTTCCAGACACCTGTGCTACCACTTTGCATGGGCTCTTTGTGTAACCAACTCTTTCCTGCCATCATATTATTCAACAGTCAGTTTTGCTTTCCATTCTGGATGGCTTTTATTGTATAGAACATTTACATTTGAACACAGTCAGATGAGTACATCATTTCCTTTTATTAGATTCTTTAAAATACAAAGCTAGGCACTGCCCTCTATTATAGTGGAATATTTTCTTTTGATCCCATAGTCCCAGCTATGTGAAGTTATTTTCATCTTTTTTGCAGGCTTAGGTCAAACCACCTGGGTTCAAACCCACTTTCCACCTCTCACTAGCTGTGTGACCGCAAGCAAGTTACTTAACCTTTCTGTGCCTCATCAGGAAAATGGGGATAATATGAGTGCCTACTTCATAGGATTGCTGTGAGGATTACATGAGAAAATGTCAGGCACTTAGAAGAGTACCTGGCCCCCGGTAAGAGCTGAAGCAATGTTAGCTTTCATTGTCATCCTTGCACTCATCACTGTCCAATGTATCTGCTCTTGAATCCTCTATAAAATTTGCAAGTGTGATCTCTAGGGTTTCATCCACATAGTTGTAGCTGGACTCCCAAGCACTTCAACATTGATCTATTCCTTGGGACTCTTAAGGTGAGCTTGTTCAGACAGCTTTAGTCACATCATAAATGTCTGTACAACAGACAAGAATATAAATACTTTTGTTAAAGCCATTGGAAAAGCCAAGCTGCTTTGTGTGTAGGGCTGTCCTTCTGTTCCTACAGCTTGGCTACCCATCCACAGAGAATGTGGGCAGTGTGGTGTGAGGCCCAGGCTGGGTTCCTCCTTGTCCCGGCCCCCTCCCCAGGGCTGATGAAGGTCCTGTAACATTCTGGTCTGGGCAACAGTCCCCATCTCAGCCCGCAACTGGCCCCCTGGTCTCCAGTATGCTCCCTGCCCTCCTCACCACCTCTAAAGTTCAGACATCACTGGTGGCTTCCCTGCTTAAGATCCTCTGGTGATTGCCTCTCGGCAGATAAAGCCCAAGATAAAGCCCAAACCACTTCCCGGGGGGGCCTCGCAGGCCCTGCTGGAGCTGGCCCCACCCTCCTCCAGCTCAGCTCCTGCTGTTCTCCCTTCTCACCCTCAGCACTGCCACACTGAGGGGCTTCTTGCAGATGCCCAAATACATATGTTCTTTCTTTCTTCTAGGCTTTGATTTCATTCATTCATTCATTCATTCATTCATTCATCAAATACTTACTGAGCACCTACTGTGTGCCAGGACCTGTTCTAGGAGCTGAGATTTAGCAGGGAACAACACCAGTGCAAAAGAGACAAGCCTTGAGCCCAGGAAATGCACATTTTGGTAGTAGGGGCAGACAATAAGCCAAAGAAATGACCTTCGTACCACAGCGTGACAAGGAGTGACAAGGTGGGAGGCTGTGCTACATGGTGTGGTCAGGAAAGGATTCTCTGATAAGGGGGATTTGAGTAGAGACCTGAACAAAATGAGAGAACTCTGGGGCCACCTGGGCAGAGCGGTGCAGGCAAAAGGGACAGAATGTATGGAGGCCCTGAGGCTGAAATGTGCTGGGCTGGTCCGTTCCTCCAGGGCCTCCACATCACGGGACCAAGTTCCGGCATGAATCCATCACCAGGCACAATCCATGTTACTCCTGAGATGCGCATGACACAGGTCATGAGGAAGGAGCAGGCCACACAGAGTTGGAAGGAAGAGCAGAAAAGCAGGGAAGGTTTTCAAATTTGGGGGTTAGATACCCAGAAGTGGGACTGCTGGGTTATAAGGTAACTCCATTCTTAATTGTTTGAGCACACTCCACACTGTCCTCCATAGCAGTTGTACCAGTCTGCACCCCACCAGCAGTGTGAGGGGGTTCCTTTCTCCCCATACCGTCCCCAGCACTTGTTATTCCTTGTCTTGTTGATAACAGCCATTCTAACAAGTGAGGTGGGATCTCATTGTGGTTTTGATTGGCATTTCCCTGATAGCTAATGAGGGTGAGCATTTTTTCATATACCTGTTGGCCATGTGTAAACCTCAGTCTGCAAAGATATATGCACCCCAATGTTCATCGCAGCACTATTCACAGTGGCCGAACCATGGAAACAGCCAAAGTGCCCTGCGATAGACGACTGGCTAAAGAAGCTGTGGTACACAAGACGAAATAGGGCCATTTATGACTATGTGGATGGACCTGGAGACCATCATACAAAGCGAAATAAGCCAGACAGAAAAAACCAAGAACCATATGATTTCATTCCCTTGTGGAACACAAAGCTGAAAGCAACAGAGAAACAACTCACGGACACAGTCAGCAGTTCAGTAGTTACCTGGGGGTACAGGGGGAGGGGGGGTGGGAGAGGGTCTCAAATACACGGTGATGGAAAGAGAACTGACTCTGGGTGATGAACACATAACACATAGATGATGTATTGTAGAACTGTACACCTGGGACCTATGTCATTTTTACTAATCCATGTCACCCCAATAAACCTAATAAAAAAAACAAAGAAAAGCAAGGAAGCAGAGCCATCATCCCCAAGACAGCATCTCAGCAGCAAGGATGTCCTCAGCACGGCCAAGCCGTGGCGTGCAGGCCCTGGCAGATGTCCCAGTGCTGTGTGCTGGCTCACCTGGCTCCCTGGGTCCCCTCCTTTCTGTGGGGTCAGGAGAGATGGAGGAACGGGTGTGGAGAACTGTGTGAGACTTAGTTGGAGAGGCAGCACAGTGGAGAGAAGTGGGCTTTAGAATAAAACAGATTTTCACACTGTGCACGACCTTGACATGCTCTATCATCTCAGATAACTAGCTTGTCTGAGCCTCAACTTGCTATTCTGTAAAATGGGGATCCCGAAGCCCTGCCTGCGAGGTGGTGATGTCTTTGGTGTCGGGAGCACTTCCACGGCCCTGCTGGGCGTGCCGAAGGTGCTCAACGGGCACTGGTACCTTCATCTTCTTCAGCTCAGAGGCCCTGGGCTTATGGACCCTGTGTTCTGCATGAGGATGCAGAACTGTGGAGCAACTGCTGTTGTTTTGTGGGCTCATTTAAAGGGGAAGAAGAGAGATGTAACCTGCCAACTGCCAGAACTCCGGATCGGAAGGTCCGACCTAAGGCGGTTAAGTGCTTTTCCCTCCTGCTGTTAAAATGAAATGTCAATGGCTTCCATCCTCAATTATCCACACTAATGAAGTAAAGGCTTGGAAGGAATAACCCAAAGCTGTGGCTAATCACCCCCAAATTACCAATTAATGGGAAGAGGTGGTGGGATTGAAATATTCAATCTGATATTTCTATTTGGAAGCTTTTCCTCCCCACTGATGCTCAGTCCATGGGTTGGGAGATAAATCACATCAAGAAAGAAAGGCATATGTCCCCTGAAACTCCAGGGCTAAGGTCAGTGGAGAAATCTATGGTGGGGTCACCAGGTCCACAGAAAGGAACACAGATGTGTGTCCAGCCACCGTCACTGCCAGAGGGGTTGAAAGCTGACTCTACCATGCCCTCCCATCCAAATGGGCAGAATCCCATTCAGGTCCCCACCCAGTGGTGCCCCTCGTGCTTTGGGGGCCATTATGGGAGGGGCTGGGAATGGGCTGACATCCCCTGTTTTGGGCAACAGACACAAGAAGGAGGGTCAAGCCTGGGGCATCTTGCTGCCTCCCCGTGAAAAGAGCATTTATCAGATGAAGACCTGTGCTAATAGGTGTTAAATAGAGTTCAATGCAGAAAATTGAGAAGTAATGAGACTAGGAGCTGAAAGAATAAATTAAGAGGTGGTCACATGGCTGGGGAGAGCCACCACCTGAATGCTGAAAAGGTAGAGCCCCGACTGTCAGAGAGCCCTGGGGCCGAGCAGAGGTCGGATTGATGGACCCACCCCAAACGAGGTGGAGGGGTGGTCACAAGCAATGAAGCCCTTACCATATTTCACTGGTTCCAGGGTGCACATTTTTCCATAATTTACTACCTTTGAAATTAGGATGTGTCGTACGATCAATGGCATGTCGTACTTTAATTGGCAGCCTCTTTTCTTTTGCAGTGGTACATCAAATAAAGTGGTGCATCTTGTAACTGAGGGCATCTTAGAGTCAATGAGAATGTGGCCCCAGGTGCCTTGGGCCAATGCCTTTCCTCGTCTGGGTCTTTTACTTCGGGTGAGGTGATCGCTTGTCCACCCATGCACTTATTTCATCATTATTACTGAGCATCTACCATGTCTCAGACACTGCTCTAGAGCCCACATGGCTGCGTTCTGAGTGTTTATTCCACTCCAGGCACCGTTAGAAACCTTCAGCATGTGTTGCCTTATTTGTGCCCAGCAATAATTACTATTCTTCTTCTTCTTCTTCTGATTATTATTATTATTATTACTATTACTATTATTATTATCACCCTCCTCCTCTGATGAGGGAGGTTAGAACAGGTTAAGTGACCTGCTCAAAGTCCCATCCTGGCTAGCAACAGGCTGAGTGAGGAGTCGGTTCTTCCTCTGGACACTGAACTCATAACCTCTCTGTGCTACTGTGTGGTCCAACTGTCCAAAAACAAACACAGGAACGGAGAAGGCAAACGAGTAACAGGAAACACACGCGTGATGCACGTGAGAGAAGGGGACCTACAGGGCACTAAGACAGGATGTAAAGGGACTCAGTGTGCCTGAGGAATGAGTAGGAGACAGAGTGCAGTGTAAAGACTGGAAAAAGCCCCGTGTGGCTGGAGGAGAGGGTGCCCAGGGCTTAATGGCCAGGTGAGGAGTTGGGCCTCCATCCTGGAAGCAATTAGAGGGTTTCAAGTGAAGGCTCTCCAAACCCAGCATCTGATGATTCTCTGCATTCCTTGTCGGACTCCTAAGAAGAAGGCTCTGAAGCAAAGCCCTCGGGTGCAGTTGATCAGGTTGAGCACTGCAAAAGGGTGCCCGGGCAGAGGGGTGCCAAGAACTAAAACCCAGCCTATGCTCCATCCTTAAGCCACAGGCTCACAGAGCTGTATCCCCACAGGGTGGCGTCTTGCGCTAATTTGCACAAAAGCCCATATGGACTAGCAGATACCCAGGGTAAGAGATATAGGCACTAGCTCTCATTGCAGCATCCCTACTGTGTGCCAAAACCTGGACTAAAAACAAAACGTAGGTGACATTCCATGCTCTGGGAGAGCCAGAGGTCTTGACCAAAGGCTGTGTTATGGGAAAGAATTTTTTTTCCACTCCCACGAAATGCATCAGGCCCTAAAACAACAGCTTCCTTTTACTGAGTGCCTACTATGTGCCAAATGTCATGCTAGGTGCTTTCCATACCTCTCATCACCAATGCTCACACCTCCCTTGAAAGGAAGAGAGGGTTAGCTCGTTTTCCACAGGACGAAGCTAGGAGGTCCAGTGCCTCGCCCAAGGGGGCACAGCGGGGAAGAGACAGAGCTCACACTTAATCTCCAGAAACCCACCCAGGCAGGAGACCGGTTTTCGTTTTTTTTTTAAATGTGGGTAGTTCCCTGGCTGGGAATCAAACCCAGGCCGCAGCGTTAACAGCGCCGAAGCCTTAGCCACTACACCACCAGGGAACTCCGAAAGTGGTTTTCTCCTCATGGTCAAGGCATTAGTGTTTACTGACCAGAGACTCTGTGCCAGGCATTTCCCATTCATTAACCCTCTGTGTCCTCACTACAGCTCACTGAAGTGGGCACTCCAGTTTCTCTTTTGCCAAAAACAACAACAAAAAGCAGCAGCTCAGGGAGGTTCGCAGACTTGCTCCATTCTCCTAGCTAGCCGGGGTGTGAACCCGCCTCTTCCTGACACACTCTCCGCTGCCCTTCATCCCGATCGTAGGCGCTACTTACTCACGCACCTCAGAGTCAGCCTGGGGACCTGGCAGGGAGCAGGTGTGCAGTAAAGGCCTGCTGAATGAATGAGGGAGCTAACGGGGCCAGAGAAGTGAAGAAGTGAAGTGGGTGGGCACCGTACCTGCGGGTAACCCAGCCACCTGCAAGCGCTCGTTGTCCTGCATCGCCGTGACGGGAGGAGAGTCAGGTCACTAGCATTTGGGAATGGTATCACCTTCAAGGTGCGTTAATACCCTTCCCCAAAGGGGAAGAGATCACTATGCATGATGAACTGTTTGTGGGCTTACTGAGGACGTGATGTGAAATTCATCCTGATTCCCCACTTATTGAGAAGTGCTGCCCAATTTGTCTCAAATGTCACATCTCTATGTATTAATTTGCTACTCCACAGTCCTGATTAAGAGGAATGTTCTCCAACTCCCAAGGCAAAGCCATCAGAAATGAAGCAGGTTTGCTCAGGAAGCACACAGCATCCCTCCTGGGCAGAGGAAAAGGACAGCCATCGCCTCCCCGCCAGAGCAGGCCTCGCCAGGAGCCCAGCGAGGAGCCCGCCGATCGGCTGGCGGTGACCTCAGTGGTGCAAATTGCATATCATCTAGATAGGCAAATAGCTTCCATTAGCCCAATTCTGAGGTGTCTGCATAATGTCCCAGAATTGGGGAGCTCTTTCAGAATGAGGAAATTGTCTGAGAGGCTGAGGCCAGGGGATTTGGCAGATCTAATTACAGGGAGGAATGAATCACGAGAGATGCATTTCTGGACCCCAACTTCCCTGTGTGCACAGTGCCATGATCACCTTCAACTCTGCACCCTCCTCCTCAAGCCACGAAAGCACACTCTGTCCCGAAGCCCGCTCCGACAGAGCAATAACAGGGAGCTCCCGCCGCGTCTGTCTGTCCCTCTCAGGGGCGGCTGTCCGACCCTGTTTCAGCAGGCAGAGATGACATTCCTGGCCTTCCACTCCTAGCAAGAGCATACCAAGGTGTTTTTTCAGAACTGGCACTAGAGTGAGCCCTTCTTCGTCCCCTGCTGTTCCGTTCCCCTTTGGGAGTGTGAGCAGATACGGAGAGAGGGGATAAATCGCGACTGTGAAGATGAGGCTTGGATGCAAAATCAGGGAAGGCATACAGTAGGTGCTCAACAAACATGAGCTTGATGATGAAAGAATCTGTCACCACTTTTATGTGTGATGTCAGCCTCTCTGGGCTCAGTGGTTCAGGTAGACTAGAAGATCATGGTGGGCTTCAGGGCATCTGAACATGTGAAAAAATATGGAAAAGCATGTGTGCACGCATGTGTGTGTGTGTGTGTGTATGTGTGTGTGTGTGTGTGTGTGTCTGGAAAGACAAAGTCTAGGGCCTACTGAACGCCTTATTAACACTTTTAGCTCTAACACCAACGTCTCTGATACAAAGAAAAGAGGCCATGAAGCAACTAAGTGTCTAGCCTTGACCTCATTAGCTCGGATCCACCAGGTGACAGGGCCCAGGACTTGATCCCCATCAGACAGGCACTTACTCAAGCAGTGCTCACAAATGTGAAGAGCACCCTGCTCTTTCCCCAAAGAAGCCACAATCCAGTTGTAAGACTAGACACACCCTAAACAACTGGGATTAGGATTTTATGCAAACCCAGGCACCAGGCACCACGATGGGGCTGGGATGGTGACCTATGGAGCTGACATATCTTTCCTGCCGTCTCCTGAAGACTCCCAGTCAAGTAAAGCCGAGCGTGAATTCATTAACCAGCTGACATTTATTGAGCTCGGACAGTTTGCCAGTCCCTGGACTGAGCACACCATGTGACCTGTGTATTCTATTCCTTGAGCTTCACAACAGCTCTATGGAGTAGTATTCTTATCCTGATTTTACATGTGTGGAGGCCAGAGCTCAAAGATGAAATCACTTGCCCAACGTCACACAGCAAGTGAGTGGCAGAGGCGGTATTTGATTCCAGACGTATTTGAACCCAGAGCCTAAGGTCTGAATCACTGTACTCTGCTACCCCTCCTACCAGGAAGTTTGCAAAAATAACGTTCCTGGTCCTTCTAGATTCTATGTGGAGATAATAAGTGAAATAGAACTGATCTGCTATTTAAAGAAGCCTCCTATATGTTGACAGTGAGATCCCATAATGACAGAGTTAGCTAAAGAGAAATACCTGTTTTTAGATCCAGATGATTAACTAGATCTAATGGACTGAGACCCAGCACTCAAGAGAGGGGTTCTCCTTCATGAAGGTCTCAGAGTGACGGCTTAAGATTGACGCTGCTGAAATGAAATGCAAAGGTGAGCTGGGATTAGGCATGAGAAACCTGCAGAGACTCTTAATCTAATTGCAATTTCTGATCTGCTTATAACTCTTGTTTACCTGCTGATCAGTCTGGAAGAGACAGACACAATCCCACACAATCTTTGAGAGTGGTGTGTGTGTGAAGCCGGGAAGCCTGGGGGGTAGGGTGGGGGAAATCATGTGCAAACAGCAGCAAGACTAGAAACATTAGGACATGTGAAGGGCAAATTGGAAAGTAAGGGGCTGCTACACACTCCAAGAGACAGGAGGGCACACAGTGAGCGCTGGAGAGTCAGCGACAGGAAGAGAGTGCCAGAAATAATGACGAACCAGGCTGACCAGACGTCCCCTTTTAAGTGGGACAGAAAACAACGGCACTGTCCCATTTCAAACGGGACATCTGGTCAGCCCAATGACATCCTGGATTTAGCCCAGTGAGACCAGGCTGACCATACGTACCATTTGAAATGGGACAGGACCATTATTTTCTGTCCCGTTTAAGACGGGATGTCTGGTCAGCCTATGACAAACACAAGTGAATTCCAGAAGGGTTTTAAAATAAAATAGAAAAATAGAACTCTGAAAGAATAAGATGATCATTTAAATGACCATTTATCATTCTTGGCAGGGAAAAGGCCTTCGCAAGCATGACACCAAAGGTAGATATTAAAAGAAAAATTAAAAATTTTTAAAATTACTGGTACAAAATTTAAAGCTGTTGCACATCAAAAGGAAATCTATAACATTAATATCCTTAATATGCAAAACTACTTACAGAAAAGATAAGAAAAAAATCCTAACACTCCAAAAGAAGAGTAGGGAGAAAAAGGGACAGGAAGTTTAAAACATGATCTACAAATGGCCAGTAAGTGATGACAGGTGTGCAACCCTCCTCTCTCTCATCAAAGAGACACAAATTATAACCACAAATGTGATGGCATTTTCCACCCACTTTAATCACTGATTGACTTGAAACTCACCAACATGCAATGTAGATCAAGTGGGGGAAATGGGCCTCTCATGCACTCTTCGTGGCCGTGCACATCACTGTAACCTTTCTAAAGACACTGTAGAATTATGTACAAAAATAAGATCCACACTGTCTTCGACCCAGTGACTGCACTTTCAAGAATTTATTCTAAGACACTAATTAGATGAGGGTTTCAGTTGTATGAACAAGGGTATTCTTTACCTTAAACGTCCACAGATGATGACTGGTTAAATAATTTTGGTCTATGCAAACAGCATGGCTCACTCACTCATATTCACCAGGAAGGACAAAGCAGGACTAATTTTTATTAACACAGAAAAATGTTGGCCTCATGAACCAGATTGCTGAACTGCACATATAGCATAACACCAAGTGCACACGGATCTGAGTCTTTGTGCCTGTGTGTGTGTGTGTATGTGTGTGTGTGTCTGCAGAGAGCTGTCTAGGTGAACATTCACTGGAATAGCAGAGGTGAAGCCAGACCCTCTGTAGTGGACAGGCAGGACAGCCCGAGCTGGGCAGAGCAGAGATGGACAGGTACAGATCTGGGAGTAAGGAGGAGGAAGTGAGTGGATTGAGGGCACCTGTGGACTCTGCTGAGAATGGGGGTTCCAGATCTACCAAATAAAAATAGAGGATGCTCTGTTAAATTTAAATTTCAAATACACAACAGAGAATTTTTTTCTTAGTACGAGTATATCCCATGAAATATTTTGAGATATACTTATACTTTAAAAAATTCAAATTTTAAAAATCTGAATACTGTAAAATTCAAATGAACTGGGCGTCCTATATTTTTGTCCAGCAACCGTAGATGGGAAGCTCAGGAACACATCTCCTGCTGGATCCCTGGAATGACCCACGTCATCCTGTCCCTCCTCTGGCTTAGCTCCCGTTTACCTGCCTATGAGATGCAGTCACCAGCCCCTGCCTTGCGCTAGATGTTTTGCAAGGAGTGCAAGGAGTGCAGTGTAAGAGAGGAGTCTATCATCTTTAGTGCCAGAAAAGCTACTCCTGGCCATCAAGTAGCCTTAGCTGAACAGACAAAACTCCTGAGTCCCAGCTTGTCTACCCATAAGATGGAGGTAGCAAGGTCTGTCCACTAGATTGTCACGGGCATTAAATGAGATAATACTTGTAAAGTGCCTGGCATGCAGTCAGCGCTTAATGCAGCTGATCTCCTTCCCTCCCATCTGCAGCTACAGGCCACGCTCTTTCCCCTGGGGATTATAGATCAAACCTCTCCTGTCCATC
Organism: Lyroderma lyra; assembly: GCA_004026885.1. Lineage (NCBI taxonomy): Eukaryota > Metazoa > Chordata > Mammalia > Chiroptera > Megadermatidae > Lyroderma > Lyroderma lyra. The sequence continues at coordinate 43,269 of PVJL010009666.1, forward strand.
CTCTTGGGGTGTGACAATTGGCCTTTGTGATCTCTTTGAAGCAGCAGCAGCTGTGAGCTGACACATCGCCTGACTTCACCTTTCTCCCAAATCCCCAGTCAGTTCAGTTCCCTGTCTGCGCTTCTCACTTCTCTGAGGACGGCAGAGGAGAATCAGACTCACTTGGACAGCGGGCTCTCAGGGATGTCAGTCAAAGGGCGGTCACAGGCAGCAAAGCCTGAGGTCATTTTGAAATGGGTACACGAGGTCCTGGACAGAGGCTGTAAGTAGGCTGCCCTGAGTGGGGGATGCCCTGGACCATAGGGGCCCCTCTCCTTTGGAGCCTGTCTGTCTGTCTACTGTTCAGCACAAATGGCTAAAGTAGACTCTGCAGTGGAGGGTGGGGCTGACTTCCTTCCCTGAGAGCCAAATCTGCATACTCCTTTCCACTACTGGGTCTCCCTGGGCCTCCCGATGAAGCCCAGAGTTTTTAAAAATCTACCCAAGGGTCCATTAGACTCAAGTCACTAGTGTTTTTCAGTAAATCCCCAAATAAGGTATCATCCTGGTGTCTTGCTGGTCAAGCCCAGTGATAGAGAAGGGCCAGGCCACCACTGTGGGCACCAGTAACATATCACGTGGTACAGTCCCAGCAGTGGCTACCCCCACCGGTTCCTCCCACCTCCCCTCCTTGTCCTTCCACTTTGAGGGTTCTGAAAGTCAGTGTCACTCACTTTCCGGGATGCACAAATTGCCCCGTGGTCCAGTCCTAAGCCAGACCAGTGGAGCTTGGTGGCAGCCCCAGCCTTGGCTCCTCTGTGCTTGAACCTGGTGACATCTGTGAGCTGCTCTGCTGGGCAACACGACAGCAGCCACACAGACTGCGGAGTGGACAGAATCTCTGCACAGGTGACAGACAGCACAGGGACTCATGCAGCTACAGCAACCCGTCGGCAGGGGTCCGGAGTTTGCCTGGGCCTTGCCTGTGAGGCTTTGTCTTAGCACTAATGACTTAGGCAGCTGACGCCACCATGGGGCTGAGAGAGGACAGCTTGTTCCTTCTGCCCTGTTGGTCTTGCTATGGAACGCGAAGCATTCTCATGTCAGGGCGGCCTCTGCTGTGCTGGGCAGGTGGGAGGAGGGACCCATTGGCCTCTACGTTATCCTAACACTTTACAACCTTGTTTGAATCTCAGACCCTTGTGAACCTGATGGAAAATCTAGCTCAGCCCTGTCCAGCAGAACTTTCTGCAGCATTTTCTATCTGTGCTGTCCAATATGGTAGCCACAAGCCATGCGTGGCTACTGAACACTTGATATGAGGCCAGTATGACAGAGAAACTGATTTTTAAATTGAATCAATTTTGACTGATTTAAATGTAAATAGTCACATGTGGTTAATGGCTACTGTGTTGCATAGCACAGCTCTGGACAAAGAACCAGTAAAGGGCCCGATAGTAAATATTTCAGATCCTGCAGGCCCTGTGGTCTCTGCAGCAATAACTCAACTCTGAAGTTGTAGTACATGCTGACAGTCATGGACACCATGTTCGCAAATGGGTTTGGCTGTTTTAATAAAACTTTATTTATAAAAACAGGCCAGGGGCTGGATGTAGCCAGGGCACTATAGTTTGTTGATCCCTGTTCTAGATCCTTCCTAGAAAAAAATACACATATCCTTATACTTTTGGAATTTTGCCTCCAATTACAAGGGGGTTGCACACCTTCTATGCCCAACTATAGACTGTCCTTGTGAATCTCAGGTTAGAATCACTGGTTTAAAAAGGCTCTAAGAATGTACCCTCAGATCTGCTCTGTGTGACAGGGAAGTGCTTGGCATTGTCTCCCAGAGCGGGCAGTGTGGTCAGGAATGAATAGGACACTTTTTCTTAAAGCCTCATGAGAGTCCAGGCCTCAGGCAAGTATCTACAAGCATTATTGAATGAGGACACCACGAGGGTCCAGTCATGTCCCCCTGTGTGTCAGCCCCTCCCAGGATCTCTGTAGGTACCAACTCTAGTATCACTGACCCAACCGTCCCCAAACACAACCAATCTCCCCAAGGCCAACATATTGTGGAAGAATCTCACGGCCAGAGAGGCTGTAAGGAGCGTCTGAAGAGCCCTTTCTCCATAAGGAGACTGCGGCTCAAACCTGGGGGAGATTATTTGCGTTCAGGGCCAAAGGTTCAGAGTGAAGATGTAACCAGGATGACCAAGATCACAGGCTTCATATTGGGAGGAACTGATTGTTTTTTCAAAAGAAACTGGGCTATCTCAGGAGACCTCACTTTAAATACAGGTGGGTCAAGTCAGGAGCCCTCAGTTAAAGGTGACAGGGGTCATGTCAGGAGCCCTCAGTTAAAGGTGACAGGGGTCAAGTCAGGAGTCCTCAGTTAAAGGTGACAGGGGTCAAGTCAGGAGCCCTCAGTTAAAGGTGACAGGGGTCATGTCAGGAGCCCTCAGTTAAAGGTGACAGGGGTCATGTCAGGAGCCCTCAGTTAAAGGTGACAGGGGTCAAGTCAGGAGCCCTCAGTTAAAGGTGACAGGGGTCATGTATCAGAGCCCCTTGGGTAAGGCATGTGGAACTTCCTCTGGAGTCTTCTTCAGAACCTTTAGTTAAAAATAACAGACCTTCTCAGGAGCCCTCAGCTGCTCAGGTTAAAGCATCACACTGGCCCCCACACCCCGACCACCAGGGGTGGATTTTGCTAAGGAGGTCAGGTTTGACTTCTTTCCGAGGTATTTCTGGCCAAGACGAAGGTGGTGTCTACTTCTGTATTGCTATGACTTCATTCAGGAAACATTACCTATTCTTTAAGCTCTTGGAGGCAAGAGAGCTTTCAAATAACTGGCACACTTTACTAGGGTATTATGTCATTACTATTATTAATTATCATTAACAGTATTAAAATATGCCTATTAATGATCTCAACATGAAATAGCAGTGCGGGTCTTAGCCAAAAGCAGCATAATTACCTATTAATGAGATGTAAATTTCCTGGGGAAGAGATCTAGAAGTACCACCTTCTGAACGAACATAATAAAGTTAATAATAATAATAGTGAAGATATTAGTGTTAATTTGAATGCTAACATCATATTTAAATAGGCTGAGAGAAGGGGAAATTACGTGCACGCTCCAACCAGGAAACCTTAACCCATGCAATGAAGGAAAACGTGGTGATGGTTCCCTGAGTAACAGGACCCTCTCCAGTCACCACCACATTGAGCAGAATTTCTTTTTCAGTGCTTCATTTTATTTCTTTTACTTAGGGTTTATAGCTCTGATTTTTTAGACCAAGCCGAGGTGCCTTATATCGTTAAACCCGACAGAAAACAGAATTAAAAAAAATAAAAACACAACAGAACCCAGTTAAGGGTACAGCGCAGTAGACAGCACCAGGCTCTCAGAGTCGGGGACTGCGGCTGGGCTCTGTCATGGAAACGCGGTGGGGCGATGTGAGTAACGAGTTACCGGTCACGGCCAGCCCTGTTAGGACAGGCAGAGCCCCGCATCCCCGCATCCGCAGCGGCGGCCCCTTCCCGCGGCCTGGAGCGGCACAGCCCTGCCGGCAGCTCTCACGCCCCCCGCGTCCGGCCCCCGCGGCCAGGGCTGGGGGCACCTACCTTCGTAGCTGGCGTGGAAGCCCTGCGCACTGACCGCGTAGTCACTGACGAGGCGCAAGGAGAGAGTGGTGGCCGCGCTGACGATGGTGGCTGGCAGCTGAAAGCCTGTGAGCCTGAAAGACAAAGAGGTACGATTTAGGGAGAATGAGTCCCCTGGGGACGCTACATCCATTAGGCAGTTAGTGAGCGCCTGCTGGATGCACCAGGCTCATCGAGGTGCAGGCAGGGATGTGAAAGAAGCCTCACACCAGGCATGTGCAAGGGGTTCAGAGACAAAGTGGCATGGAAACCAGGGGTCCTGTGTCACACAAACATGGGGGAGCACTCTCCAGAAGCCGTGGACTATCCCCAGCCTGGAGGCCTGCTTCGTGTACATCTTTTCTCTCTTCTCCGCCTTGCTTGTCCTCTCCTGTCGCCTCCCTTTCTGGCTGAGGTCCTCTGAGGCTCTGGGGAGAGTTCACCACAAATGGACAACTAATAACTGTCAACAGACAATATTTACTCAGGTATCAAGGAAGATACATCCAACTCTAAACAGTAGAATGTGAGCGTTTCCTACCATAGACTTTATTCTTTAGAAGGAATAAGTCTGCGGCTTTTACAGAAATGATAGGTGCTTATTATTTTTAAAAGATGAAAGCAAAATAAGTAAATAAATAAAAATCCAATGCAATCTAGAAATAATCATTCTTGACAGTTGACATACAAAGAGATAGAAGGATCAATAGATGGGCTCACAGTCAATGAAATAATTTCATACAAGTGGGATCATCCTGCACTTGCTTTTAAAATAAAAATGCTTAACTTTGCCCCTCCCCCTGCAAGTTAATTGAAGAAAAAGAAACAGGGTGAAATGGAAGGAATTACTGAACCTGAGATAATGTTTTTAGCACAAGAGTCATTTTTATAAGATTCTTCTAATGTTAAAGAGATACTACAACGAACCTCTCACTGAACACTTGGAAACATATTTTAGGAAAGAAGTTGTACACTGCTGGGTGCCCACACATGGTGGTTCCCACAGGTGGTAGTGAGGTGACAGATCTCTGGTCCACCTGTGTCCTTTGTCCCCATCTTAGGCTCACTCTGCTTCCACCAGCCCTCATTGGGGTTTGGGCCATGGAATTCAAGGTTCACCTTTATTCCCATGTTTAAGTGGTCTGGGATATCTATGGTGCTCCTGGATCACTCTTTATACCTCCCACTGCTATACACGAGGGCTGACCGGAAAGTATCCAACCCGTAATATGAAAAATAGAGGCATTTATGGCTGGATTTTTCCCAGACAGCCCTCATATTATCTGGATGTCCAGATGTCTCCTGGAGATAGAAATATTGGGTTCAGCCAAGTTAAATCAGATACTGGTTAATGCCCATTGTGAAAAGAACTGTGCTAGATGAAGTCCTTCTCCTTTCTACCATCTTCATGTGATAGGACTCGTGTTAACAAGGAATAAACTCAAGAAAAAGAGAAGGAAATGTGATCAAACTCTGAGACTTCCAAGGTCATCTTCTCTTCAGGAATGAAAATATCTGGCAAAGGATCCCTACCTCATGCCACATTCTCTCCACTTTCCTGACCCTGTCTTTCTCTGTCTCCCTCACTTTCTCATGTGGGTCCAAATTTATATCTAAAATAATAAAACCATACATATTAGAAGGAAACAGACTATTTTTTAATCACCTTACCCTGGGGAAGGTCCTTCTAAGAGTGGCATGTTTAGAGAATGCCTTTGGCTCCTACCTGCACACCATTCTTCTGAGGAGCTGTCATTGCCTGGGGTTCTGACAGGTACGCCACCTGCTCACTACCCACAGAACTGGGCAAATGACCGATCATGGCACATCTGTTAGCTTTATGGTCTGGTCTGAGGCACAGAGGACAGGGAAGAGGGCCCATCACTGAAGCAGGGTCATTCTGAGTCCTGCTGCAGGATCTGACATGCAGACTCTGAGAGTCGTTTATTTTTGGATTCTAAATCACTAGAATGTAAACGTGGGACTGCCAGCAGCCTTTTTTATCACTACACAGAGCCTATCTGCTTTAGAGAAAACGATATCCCGCGTAGATATAGACAAAGTTGAGCAGTGAGGAGAGAAGAGACAGTCCTGTGATGTGTTCTGGAGATCCTTTACCCAGCTGTGCAGAAAGATCTGTCTCTGCAGAACCCAGTTACAGGAGCCAACATTCTTTCTTCCTTTGCTTGCTTGCTTGCTTCCTTCCTTCCTTCTTTGATCTTTTTGTTATTGTTATTCAAGTTAGTTTGATTTGGGGTCTCTCTCTTGAAATTGATTGAGTACCAATGAATACAGCATGAAATTCCTGAGGAAAATAGCTATTGATTTAATTACATGAAAATTAAAGGCATGGATGGGGAGCAAAAGAAACTGTAAAATAAAAGAGAGAGAAAAGCACAAATGGAGAAGATTACGTGTTATCTGTATGACAGGAAGAGGGTTAGAACTCATCAGCTATAAAGAACACTTATACATTGATGGGAAACAGGTAAAGAGGAAAAGGGAAAAGATATGAACAAACAAAAACAGAAAGATGATCCACATAATTAATATCAAAGGTATGAAACCTGAACCCACCACGCAGTTTCCACTCATCAGACTGATACATCTCCAGGGTTGAGGAAAACAGATCCTGGAGTTATCAGCAAGATAATAAGGAAATACTACAAATTACACAAGGACAGTTGATCACTTAGATCAGGCACAGCCAACCTGTGGCCCAGGACGGCTTGGAATTGGCCCAACACAAATTCTTAAAACATAATGAGATTTTTTTTTTTTTGTTTTTTAGCTCATCAGCTATCGTTAGTGTTAGTGTATCTTATATGTGGCCCAAGACAATTCTTCTTCCAATATGGCCCAGGGAAGCGAAAAGGTGTGACAAACAACACTGACTTAGACGAAAGGGACCAGTTTCTTGAAGAGCACAAACTACAATAATTTTTCCAATATAAAATAGGTTATTTGAATAGCACTATAACTATGATGGAAATTGAATCAGTAATTTAAAATACCCGCCCCCACTCCTCAAATAGACAGGCCCAGAGGTTTTCACTGGAGAATTCTACCCAATAGTTAAAGAATTAACACCAAATTCTCTACAGTCTCTCCCAGAACACTTCCAAATACTGATCTCATGAGATCAGTATTACCCTGATACTAAAACCAAAAATAGTATAAATAAAGAAAACTAAATATCAATGTCTCACATGAATATAAAAACAAAAATCCTTAATAAATTATGAGCAAAGAGGATTCATGTATATAAAAATAATTATACACCATAGCGAAGTGGAGTTTATGCTAAAGATGCAAGGCTGGATCCATATTTGAAAATCAAGCAACATAATGCACCATATTAACATGCCAAAAGTTAAAAAAAATCACATGACTATATAAATTGATATAGAAAAACCACTTGACAAAATTTAATACTTTCATTAATAATTTTAGAAACATTGAGGAAACTAAGACCAGAGGGGAACTTCCCCCTCGACTTGACAAAGAACATCTACAAAACTTCTACATATCTGACATCACAATCCAGACTGACAATGAAGCAAGGATCAACAATCCAATTAGAAAAATCTGCAAAAGACATGAAGAGACACTTTTACTAAAGAAGATACAAGTTTGGCCAATAAGTACAAGAAGAATGTTCAGCCTCGTTAGCCACCAGGGCAATGAGAAGTGAGGCCAGGCTGAGGCATTAGTGCACATCACTACAGGAGATGAAATAAAAACAGTGTCTCCACCAAATGCTGGGTCTCTCGTATGTTCATTGCTGGCAGAATGCAAAACGGGACAGACATTCTGGAAAACAGAAAGGCAGTTTCTTTAAAAAATACAAAAACCGAAGTCTACACATACACCGATGACACAACCCAGTGATCACACTCTTGGGCATTTATCCCAGAGAAATGAAAACTTGTGTCTGCACAAAAACCTGTAATGTACATAATTGTTCATAGCAGGCTTTTTAATTTATAATAGTCAAAAGCTGGAAATGACCAAAATGCCCTGCCATAGGCTGTGCCTCCGAAACTAACTGTGGTACCTCCATGCCATTGTGGTACTCCTCAGCAATACAAAGGAATGGGCTAGCAGTGCAGCTAACAACTTGGGCGGATGTCCAAGGCATCACGCAGAGCAAAAACAAAGGCTCCTCTCAAAGAATGACACACCAGATGATGCCGTGGCTGCCAGGGTTTAGGGATGGTGAGAGGAAGGAGATCTTTGTGTGATGGAACAGTCCTGCTACCTGGAGTGCGGTGGTGGTGACGTGAATCTACACGTCTAATACATGACGTAGAGGTATACACGTGCCGGACCAGTGTCGACTACCCGGTTTCGATATGCTCTAGTGACACTGGGGGAAACTAGGGAGGATACATGGAACCTCTGTGTACTATCCTTGCAACTGCCTGTGAATCTGTAATTGTATCAAAATCAAGTTTTTTAAAAAAATTACATATGGGGCCCACACTATGTTCCTACTGGACGGCACCTGAGTCCTCCATTAGATCTGACGTAAACTCAAGCTCCCTAAATTGAGCCTTGAGCTCCCAGTTGGTACTTGTTGAGCTCCCCTTAGCTGACTCCTGCTCATTCCAGCCCCTACACTGCTCACCCCCAGCCCTACCCATACACCCTACAGCACTGGCTGGGTCCTTAGAAACAGACTGACCCTCAGAACCATAACCCTGGCCCAAGGCCACCACTCACCTGTCCCCTGGCTTCCCGCTGACTTGTCCATGCACTAGATAGCCTTCCCTACCCCCCAGTACTCATTTCTGCTGCTGACAGATTGCTATCCCCAGCAGACCCTGTCATGAAAATACCAAACTGTCCCCAAGGGGGCCAGATCTCTATCTGGATCTGCCCTCCAGACTCCATCCTAGGTGGCCTTGGTTGTCTCTACCTCCAAATGGGCCCAATTCACAGCAGCTGCAACTCGTCTCTCAGCTGCGTCCTCCAGAACCATGCCCTGGCATGCCCTCCATACACCGTCTGGGGTGAGACTCTTCTTCTGACCACACACAGCTTCTCAGAGGCATCCTGCCCCTCACCAAGGCCTCGCCTGTGGGTCATCTCTGGGAAGGGCATTCTTCCCACCAAGTAGAACTTGTTGATTTTATTCCCCTAGTTAGTTCCATGATTATTTTTGAGCTGCCGTTAAAGATTCCTAGACTCTAGTTTCTTGGTGCTATATTGACACAAGCTGTGAATAGCTAATGTACACTGTCAACAAACAATTACAGTTTTATCACTTGCAATATATGGAATTGCAGCTTACTAGGCATTTTCTCTAATCGGATATTTACCACTGCTCTGCTATTTCCCAGACTTGGTAGATAAATTCTAACATGGAGAAACGCTCAAAGGCACTAAAGCTGGAGGGGGTGTGAAAGCTTGGCTCTCCCCATCTGTACACTTGAACCATCATCTCCCTGCCCCACGGCCTGCTCCTCCCTCACCTACTCATCACTGAATCGGTTTCAGACAAGCTGATGATCCACAGCAAGGAGTTACCTCGCTGCATGTTGGAATGAGCACACAAAACTTTCAGATTGGCCCATCTTTTATCTGTCAAGTCTAAATACAGTAGACTCTCACTTAACTGGCACCCAGGGAGACTGGTAGATGCTGGATAAATAAGTAGACTGTTCATTAACCAGAACTGAAGCAACTGGCACTGTTAAGCAAATTTTGCCCGTTGCTAGAGAGTGCCGATAGCTTGAATTCCGGTTAATGGAGAGTCTACTGTACCTTACTGAAATGACTGTAGTATCCTTCATAGTGGAATCCAAACTTATTAGGTAAAATGGGGTAAAATAATGGCAAGAAAAGCAACAACCCCCTACTGCTGTTGATTATCTCCCTGTTGAATCTCAGATGTGCAGAGAACAGCTTTTGCAATCAGGTGGCACGGCTGCAGATGTAAGCGAATACTCATCTTCTACTTGATCAAGGCTTACTGTCTTTCCTACTTCCTCAAGAACCTTCTCTTTGCTTCTGCCTCCCTGCCTAGAGTAACCCTGGGTCTTGGAAGTGGTGATGTCTGGGACCCCAAACTTCTCACTTACTCAGTTTAGAATCCATGAATGGTTTCCGCACTGTTCTTAGGGTTAAGACCAAAATCCCTAATGAGTTCCACAAAGCCTGTACCACTCAGCCTGCTGGATCTGCTGCCTTTAATCCTGCCTGGCTCTGGCCACTCCAGTCTTTTTGGGTCAAGCGCATAGGAAGTGGTCAGCCCAGAGTGCTAGCATTAAGGGCTGCAGTGCATTTCCCGGGGAGAAGTAGGAAACAGTAATACAACGAACATGGAAAGTCCACTCCTGATTATCACCGTGAGTCCGCAGTGATAAGTACTTTTCCCCATCCTTCTCCCGCTACTCCTCCTTGGTACACTGCCGGCTTCAGTTCCTGCAATGGGCCACTGCCCACTGCCCACCCTCAGGGGCTTTGCACAGGCTGTTTCCTTTTGAGAACGCTTTCTCACATCCCCTCCACCTGTCTGCCTCATTAACTCCTTCCCATCATTCAAATCTCGTTGCAAATGTCTCAACAGTATTTTCGGAAAGATACGTTCTTGAGCTCCCAGACCAGTTTATCTATTTTGCATTCTCACGGGTCCTTGGAGGAGCCATTGGTACTCTTCACCACGGAGCTCCAACTTCCCTTCCAGACACATGGTGGGATGGCACCTCCTCATCCTTGCTGATGTCAGCCGTGGCCATGGCACTGGCTTTGCTGAGGGTGTGTGGGTCGCAGTGAACAGTGCTGCTTCTGGGAGGGGGTCTTGGGGAGCCTGTGCATCTTTGGCAGAATTCCCCTTCCCATCCCCCTGCTACGGTGATCCTGGGGCCCCGTCAGTGGGGTCCCTGAGTGCCTACGAAGCAGAGCGCCCCTGCATACTACTTTTATACATGTAGAAAATGTAGTAAATAAAATTCTGGTGAGTTAAACCATTGAAACTTGAGGGTTGGCTACCCGGGTGCTTTACAATGTAGATTTTATATTTACTCAGGTATGGTGGGGCCAACAGATCAGGAGACAACTGTCATTAAAAAGACTGTGACTTGCAGTTCCCAAGAGGAGGGGCATGCGGTGCTACCCAGACCCACACAGGGATGCACTAGGTCATTCAGGAGGTGGAAAGAGCAGGAGTAAAATGTGGGCAAGAGTCTTTACTGGGGTTTTCCCCAAGGAAGGAAGGGGTGCGGCAGGGTGAGCTGGCCAGGCAGGTTTAGGATTGGGGTTGGTTGTCCCACACCCGCCCTGGGAGGATTAGGTTAGGGGGCAGTGGCCTAACAAGCAGAGATCAGTAAGGGAAGTCCATAGGCTCCTGCTGGGTTAGTCTGCACATGAAAGGCTCCCCTCCAGGAAAGCAGTTTGCTGTCTCTTGGAAACCTCAACCCTGGGTGGGGATGTCTCCGCCAGTAGGTTGCTCGGAATTCCAAGATGTAAAAGCATCAAAAATTGCCGAAAATGAAAACGTGATGAATACACGCAGCATAGCATGGCCCATCCTGACTAATATCCATTTTTTTGTTGTTCTTTGCTAGCATCCACCGTAGTTCTGAATTAGATGTTTCTTGGGGTAAATATCTGTATTATTTGTCTGATTATTCTATTGAGGTCGCCCTGACTAGACCAAGAGCTCCGTGAAAGCAGTGGCTATGCAGGTGGGGCCCTGTCGAATTGGGACCGCGACTCTCACACGTGCCTCCCTTCTCTGCTCACCACAGCAGTGAGGAGTTGGCAGTCTACCACCCAGGAGACGACCCTCACCAGTCCTCACCATGCTGGCACCCTGATCTTGGCCTTGGAGCCTCCAGACCATGGGAAATAAAACTCTGTTGTTTACAAGCACCCAGTCCATGAAATTTTTTTAAATTCATTTTTATTGTTAGACTTATTGGGGTGACATCTGTTAGCAAGGATTACATAGGTTTCAGGCATACAATTCTACAGTGCATTGTCAACTTGTTGTATAATAAGTTCACCACCTAATGTGACTTCTCTTTCCATCACCTTATATTTAGCTTCCCCCCTCCTCGCCCACCCCCTCCCCTTTCTCCCCTCCCTAACCCACTCGTCCCCAAATAAACATTAAACTATCGATTGTGTCCATGGGTTATTTGTTTGTTCATTTCTTTTTTTCTTTGCTTTCAGTTTTATATTCCGCATATGAGTGAAATCATGCAGTTCTTTGTTTTTTCTGTCTGGCTTATTTCACTTAGCATGATGATCTCCAGG
>PVJL010009667.1:0-55135 GCA_004026885.1 Lyroderma lyra
GGTGGTGGTGGTGGTGGTGGTGGTGGTGGTGGTGGTGGTGGTGGTGGTGGTGGTAGAGATGATTCTTTCTGAGGAGTGTCCTGAATCTTCCCTCTCCCACTGGGTGTCAGCAAGACGCTGGATCAGGCAGGATCTATTCCACCTTGACAACTCTGGGGTGAGAAGCTCTGGGTTCCCTGTAAAGTGAAGCTGAGCCCAGTACTGTGAGGTTTTATTAAGAAGGTAATCTGGTTTCAGAAGGAAGTGCTAAGGGCATGCTCCCAGGGAAGTGTCTGAGTCTGAGACACATCCCCTTTCCCTGCAAGTCAAGAACTCGGGAATGAACAGTCACGTGGACTCCGGCTCTCTCAGAAATGGGAAGTCTTGATTACCTTGTACCCAAGTGCTCCCAACATCAGTACTCCTTGTCCCTGACCCTGCTGGAGAACGTATCATCTTCTAGCAGACATTATAATTTACTTATTTTCTATGTTCATTTTTGTCTGTCTCCATGTCCCTCCCCTACTAGAACATAAGCTTCAGGAGGACAGGAATCTTTGTTTGCTTCACTGCTGAATTCCAAATGCCCAAAATAGTGCCTGGGACACAGTAGATGCTCAATAAGTACTTGTTAAATGAACAAATGCTAAAAGCGGTGATCAATGGCTGCCTTTGTTTCCTAGAACAAGCCCAGCTGCCTGGCTTGTTACCTGGTTTCTCCTCAAACAAACAGAGAGGGCTGGGGTGTGGCCCTGGGCGTCAGGCAGGCAGGCTGGGACTGTGGGCAGAAGGAGGCAGTGCTCAGTCTGCAGGCCAGTCCCTGACGTGACCAAGCTTTCTGGGCGCCTGAACCCTGTGTCTCTGTATTCCTGCTGAGCTAGGGGCTAAGGGCCAAGGAGATGACCCTGGACCTGGAGTCCCAGGCCTTGAGTCTGGGGTTTAATGATCAGGGCAGATCTGCCCTGCAGCTGTCAGCTGAGAACCCCTTGCAGGCCAGCTTTGAAACTGGGGTGCAGTTACAAGAAAATGATGACGGTCCCCTTCCTGCCTGCTCTGCTGTCACAGCTGTCATTGAGCAGCAGTATCCTGGCCAGAGCCTCACCCTCAACAGGAATAAGTTTGTCTTTTCTTTACCCGAAAGTATGAAGTAAGTGTGGGAATTGGGGGAGAGAAAGAGCCTACAACTCCTGCCCCAGTCCCTGCCAGGGACCCCAGGAAGCCTCAGGGGAACTGGGGCAGGGTCAGAGCTCTAGACTGAATCCTGAAGCTCTGCCTGTGTGACCTGAGGCAAATGCTGGTCATCTGTGAGCCCCTGCCTTTCAGTGTGACATGGGGACACTAGTGTGACATACAAGGTCAGGGGAGGAGGAAGTGAAAGGACTAATGAGAAACGGCTTTGTGAATTTACAAGAGCTAAGCACACATCAGGTTTGGGGCCAGTTCTGGCAGCAGACAGCACACTGAGTAACATTAGAGCCAACACCCTAAGTGCCCAGCAGTGAGCACCACTGGACTGTGGGTACGGGGGTGGACAGAGAAGTAGAGACAAGCACACTGCCTTCATGATTGGGTGGAAAGGCAGTAATAGTTAAATAATCTGGAAGGACCAGAAGATCCTTGTCTAGATTGTGAGTCTATCCAGACAGGCTTCCTGGAGGAGGAGGGATGTGAGGGAATGGGAAGACCATGTCCCAGGCCTTTGGGTGGCTAGAAATCAGAGGCAGGTTGAACTCTTCCCTCGGGGAGGTGGTAGGACCCAGGACCATCTCACAAGGAGCCCTCCCGTCCCCATCCAGCCCCCATGGGTTTGGCCTGGCCATCCAGAAAGGCAGGGGCCTTAAGCGGGCCCTGAGAAGAGGTCACCTGCAGGAAAATGTGGCTTCAACGCAGAGTCCAGTCACCCAAGTTTCCTGAGGTCCCTCCTTGTCCTCATCCTGTAGGTGAAGCAGGGAGACCCCAGAGGGGTCTGCAAGAATAACGGGCAACATGATGCACAGATGCAGGTGGACACACTGGGGCTCAGTGGGGCCTCAGGCCAGGCAGCCCAGAGGTGGGCGATGCCCTCTTCCCTCCCCGTGCTGGCCCCTACCATCCCCGCATGAGCCTCTCTGGAGGGAGCAGGACGACCTGTCCTGCTACCGTGGCTGGCTCTGCTCCAGGCCAGCACGGACCCCACAGGCCACCACTACGGGAGCCTGGCTTACCGTGTGGCCTTCTTTTTATTCTTTCTTTTAAATTTTTTTTGGGGGGGTCATAGGCATAGGTGGCTATTTCCCTTGTCCCTGTGTTCTTTATTGCGGGGGGGGGGGGGGGGTTCCTTGGCTGGGAATCGAACCCAGGCCACAGCGTTGAGTGCACTGAAGCCTAGCCACTACACCACCAGGGAACCCCCTAGTGTGGCCTTCTGTGTGCACCGGGACCTTCAGCCTCCCAAGTCAAACTGCCCTCTGGGGGCCAGCCAGCCAGAACCAACGTCACCAAGCCCAGGGCCCGGCTGCCCAGGCTGCAGGTGGGTGTTCCCTGGGTCCCAGCTCAGGTTCTGGCATCACTGACTCCCCAGTTAGAAAACCCAGCATCTCCAACAGGCCTGTCCCTGATCCCTCACCGAGCAGAGCAGCAGAACCTCCCAAGTTGCCTCATTCAGCAGTTCTGCAGACCCTGCGGTCTGAGGATGGAGACAGGAAGTCCCAGTTGGAAGGGGGAGACAGAAAATGGAACAAAGGCCACAAAGAGCAAGGACACCACTGGCTGGTGTGTCTTTTGCCCAGTAGGTACATGTCCCCTGAGACCCTTCAGTCCCCAACCCAATCTCATACATTCTCACCAGGTTTCAAGGGAGGCCCCGAATTACCCCAAGATAGCAGCAGTCTCTGTGTGCCTACCCTCAAGCCCATCTAGCTGTCCCAACCATTAGGGACTTGGCCCTGACCCAGGACCCTGCTGGCCCCAGGCCCAGGTGAAGGAGCCTAATTCTTGTTCAAGCTGTAGGAGGGCTCCTCGGTGTGGCTGGCGGGCTTCACAGCCAGTACATGTGGGGACGAGTAGAGCAAGTAGCAGCCCATTTTAGAAGTGGAGAAACTGAGGATCGTCCCCAAGGGTGCTGGACTCCATTTAATGCCAACATTTCCTGGGGACCTTAGTGCACAACAGTGTATGGAATCCAAAGCTAAGGCAGTCCCTGGGCTCAGGTGCCACCTGGCTAGAAGACAGTCAGGCACAGTTGGTGTCGTGCGGTCCTGTGCTAGGAGCGCTCTGGTGGGGGAAAGTGCACGTCTGACTTTGGAGCGTAGCGAAGGTTTCTCAGAAGAGATGTCATTTGAAATGAATCATTCATTCATTCATTCGTTCACTATCCTTTCATTTATCCATCCAACATTTAGGTGCCGACTCCGTCGGATTCCATTGAGGGATGGCAGTTCTGGGCATTGGGAGGGTATTCCAGGAGGAGGGACCAGAATAAGCTGGTGGAGGAGAAGGGGAGGGTCTGGCTGGCAGCAGGAGAAGGGCTGAGGTTGGAACCAAAAGCTCACAGCCAAAGGCTGGCTGTCCTGCAGCGCCCGTCCCCCAGCGGGGCCTAGGACTGGGGCTGAAGCGGAGCCAGGGCGGTGAGCTGAGCCGGGCAGGGAGGCGGAGGGTGGGCGGGAGGCAGTGGAGGGAATCAGGGTGCCCTGGTGAAGAGCAAGGTGGCCATTCAATTCAGGAGGCAATGGGGGACCATGAAAGGGGCTTGGGCAGGAGAAAGACAGAATCTGAGGTGTGGTTTAGACAGACTGGTCCGGCAGCACGCGCCAGGAGAACTGGAAGGGTGGACCAGGGGCCAGCTTCTCCTAGCCGGGTCTCAGCCTGCTGCACGGACCACTCTGGCCTCTGTTCATTCATTCATTCATTCGTCAGTCAGTCAACAAATCCTCCTGATGCCCTGCTCTCCGCCGGGTGCTGAGGATGCAGTGGTGAGCTGGCGAGAGGGCTGGATGATGCCTAGTTTTCTTCGTGCCATCCTGTTCCCCGAGACTGCAAGCTCCCTAACTTCAGGCCTGCGCCCTGGCCTTCTGTCTCAGAGGTGTTGCAGGACGAGCTACTCAAGAGGCTCAGAGCTCAGGAAGAAGCAGTCCCCCGGCTCTCCAGGTCTCAGCATGCCCTGGCCACCCTGACCCAGGGGCCATGTGGGCAGTGCTTTGAAGGCTGCAGCTCGGAATGCGTGTGAGGGAGGGGTGGGACTGCTGCGGAGAAGGGTGCCCGCAAGATGCCTGGGCCGTCCTAGGCAGCTCTGATTTCTGTTATTTAATGCCATCATCTCCCGGCCATTCTCCCTCTTAAAGTGTCAGATGTCTGCTCCTAGCAAGACAAGAAAATAGCTTTAAGAGAAAGGAAAATCACTTCCCTCCTGGGGTGGGAGGTGCAGAGGTGGGGCCAAGCAGCTGGCAGGGGACAGACAATGGAGAGGGGTCTCTCAGAGAAGAGAGGAGCTGCTTCTTTTAGCTCAGGCAGACTCATCCAGCTGTTCTATCTGAGGAAGGTGGGCATCTTTCTGGGGTTGCAACTTGGAGACTCAAAGACACAGCTAGGACAGCAGCAAGACCAAGACTGTCCTTCCAGCCTGTGGCCAGCTCCCTGGGGAAGTGGGTGCGGCCTAGACCACACGGCCCCTGGAATCCATCCTCCCTCCTCTGTTTGTCCTTGGGATAATGAAGGCCAGGAGGAAAGGACTTAGCCCAGCCAACTGAAGAGGAGACAGGGAGCTGAAAGGGGTTGGGGGTGAGAAGAAAAGGCAGTGAGCAGGAAGGATGGAGAGGAGAGGCGAGAACTGCATCCTTGAGTGGAGACCGACTTCAGCCATATTCAGTTCAAGGTCAGGAATGCACTTCTGGGTTCCAGACGCAAATGAGCAGATTCAAGGCCACCGCCTCCAGGAAGCCTTTCTTCCACTGATTTTGTC
This sequence comes from Lyroderma lyra, assembly GCA_004026885.1. NCBI lineage: Eukaryota > Metazoa > Chordata > Mammalia > Chiroptera > Megadermatidae > Lyroderma > Lyroderma lyra. The sequence goes on from PVJL010009667.1 coordinate 4,916, forward strand.
CCTTCCAAACTATCCTGTCCTGTCTGTATTAGGCATTTCAACCATTGAATTTATTCAGTTCAGAACATTATGGTAAGCTCACAAGTTGTTCTTCAACTTCTATGTCACTTTTTAAAATCAGAAATGCTGATGGTCATGGGATGAGAGAGGTGGTCAGGGTGGACCACGGGGTCAGAGGGCAGGGGCATTAGGGATGCAGTGATCCAGGAGGAGTAGGGAGCAGGAGGCAGGGCTCACTGGGAGCTTCAGTGACTGACTTACAGTCTGAACCATTTTGCTTCTTAGCCATGGCCGGAAACGGCCACATCAATGTTGGTCATGGCCTTCCCTGAGTCCTGGGGACTCCACTGGGACAACCAGTTCACCTGCACTAACGTTATACGGGCAGTGAGCATCTTCCCTTTTCCTGTCCCCAAGTTTCCCCGTGCATGCATGTGTGTGTGTGTGTGCGTGTGTGCCTGTGTATGCCTGTGTGCGTGTCTCTGTGTGCCTGTGTGCGCACGTGCGTGTGTCTATGTGTGCATGAGTATGCCTGTGTGTGTACCTGTGTGTGCGTGCGTCTGTCTATGTGTGTGTGTGTGCGTGTCTATGTGTGCGTGCGTGTGCGCCTGTGTGTGCCTGTGTGCGCGCACGCATCTGTGTGTGTGCGTGAGTGCATGTGTGTGCCTGTGCGTGTCTGTGTGCGTGCGCCTGTGTCTGTGAGTACGTGCGTATGTGTGCGTGTGTCTGTGTGTGCACGCGCGTCTGTGTCTGTGTGAGTGCATGTGTGTGCCTGTGCGTGTCTGTGTGCGTGCGTGCTTGAGTGTGTGTGTATGTGTGTGTCTGTGTGTGTGTGTCTGTATGTGCGTGCGCGCGTGTGTGTGTGTGTGTGCGCATGCGTGTGTGTGTGTGTGTTGGGGGGTGGAGGGGGTGGTGAAGGGCATACCCTCCCCAAGAATGGGGGTCCTGGGACTTGCAGTCAGGGGCTGCAGATGGGATGGAACCAGCTCCAGGTACCCTGCCAACTGCACGGGGGGCTCAACGGCTTCCTTTCTGGGCAGAGCTCCACAGGACTCAGCCTGTCCCCGGATGCTGCCTCCTTCACCTCTTGGCAGGTTTGAGACCACATGGCTGCCCCACTCCACCACCCCCGGGGCCCCACCTTCCCTGGGGTGAGAGTGAGTTTATCTGGCCAGAAAGAGGGTGGCCAGTGCTAGGCAGAGTGGGTCCCCAAGGGAAGCAGCAAGGTGCTGCCCAGTCTGGCTCCTGGACCAGCTGGGGTGATTCCCGCTCAATTCTTTTACGAGTGAATGAGGCCTCCTGGGGAATTGGGGGTAGGGGGAGGCCACAACAGCCTTGAGCCTGGGGCTGCAGGGCCTCAAAGGCCACATCCCTCCTGCTACCTGACTCACCTCTCTAAGAGATCCTGAAGCTTTAAGGACAACTTCCCACAGGCAGAGCTATTTCAGAGGGAAACTTGGGACTGGAAATTCCCTGTCATGAAATTTCTGGAAAAATGCACTGAAAAATTCCTTGCTTGTGGCTCTGGGAGCCATCCTGCGGTCTCCTTCAGCCTAGGCCCTGGAGCTTCCTCCCACACAGAAAGGAGCGGGGGAGGCAGGAAGGAGTGGGGGTTGCGGTGGGACCCCGCCCCCTCCTCTTCCAACAATCGCACTTTTGTTTCACGGAAACGATTCTGATCCCCAGGAGCCTTTTAAATGACTATTTCAAGGATTTTTTTTCTTATTCTTTCCATTTAAAACACTTTTTTTTTCTTTTTTCCCCAGGAGGGGGAAGAAAAGAAAAGAAAAGCTAATAAAGCAATCACCAAACGCTAAGCAGAGGCTCAAAGCCTGCGGATTCTGATTGTCGCGTAGGCACCAAGTACGCGGGGTTTTCTGTAAGAAGTGGCGGGGACGGAGCCGTCAGCGGCTTGCCTAGCGCCCTCTGCCCTCGGTCCCTAAACTCCGACTCTGGGTCTCTCCCTTCCTTCCCTCCCTCCCTCTCCCCCTGTCCCACCTTCCTCTCTCCCTGTCCCACCTTCCTCTCCCCCTGTCCCACCTTCCTCTCAGACTCTCTCCGGTCCCAGTCGGGCTGGAGCTCCAGGTCTGCTCTCCCAGCCGCAGGCATCTTTCTGCCTCGGGGTCAAGGCCCCCCAGGTCTTCCCGCCCCTCCTCTCCTCGCCCTGCTTTTAAATTCATTCTGCCTCTTACTGCTTCCGATTGCATACGCAATTTCTATTGCTCTGGAGACTGGAACGGTGCCGGCAGGGAAAGGCGCCCAGCGTAGATGTCATTAACTTTACTGCCCGGTTCACCTCGGGTGGGGGCGGGGCGCGGGAGCTGGGCGCCTCTTTGCTCAGCCCCCTCCCCAGCCTCAGTGCCCGACTCAGTGCCTGGGTGCCCACTTCCCTTCCTGTGGCGCCGCCCCTCTGCAGCTCCCTTCACTCTCCTGATGGGGGAGCGCCCCAGGCCATTTCACAGATGGGGACACAGAGACTCGGCAAGCCGTGCTTGCTGCTACCCGCCAAGTGGTGAGAGGCGGGAAAAGTGAGACAGGTTAGACCGGGGCTGCTAGCCCCCTCCCAGCCTGACGCCCCGGTGCCTCTGCTCTGGGACCCCGGTGGCACCCACCCTTCCTCCTCCTTTCTTGTGCTCATCAGATCCAAAGGATATGAACAGGTCAGCTCCTCCTGTCAATGAGGCAGTTTTATGGGCTTTAGAAAAACACTCCAATTGTCCCTTCAATTACCCCGAGCAGATTGAATATATTAATCTCCTTCCTAACTGAGTGAGACTAGGCTGCCGCCCCTCCCCCAGCCACCAGCGCCCCTCCCCCGCCAAGTGCCAAGGAGTGACGGCCAGCCCCTCCTCCCCGCCCCTCCTGGCCTCCGGCCCTGAGCAGGTCAGCCTGGGTCCAGGCAGCATGCTTTTGCTGTGCCTGACACAAGCTACCACACACACACACAAACACACACACACACATGCACACACGCACACACACACGCTCATGGCGGACACCTGCTTTACATTTCTCTATCAATTTTCATCGATTTTCTCCTTTGCCGCTATTTGGAAGGGCCTTTTCCTTGAGTAAACTCAATCACGGGGGGTGAAGGGGGGCAGGAGGGGGACGGTGGGAGGCTCCCCCTTCTGCTCCTGTAACAACTGCCTCCAGCTTAAACACACTCTGCCCCAGGCAGCTGAGCCCCGTTAAAAGCTACCTGAGGTTTCCCTTTGTAGCTCATTTTCTTTTATTTCAGGGGAACAAAGGCACTGTCAAGGCGTTCCAGAGAGACTGTCACCCATGTAGGGAGGGGTACAGATCCGTTACCATGGCAGAGGGCTGAGGCGGGGCTGGCTGGAGCTGGTGCTAGAGAAGGCAATGTGGGGGACTTGGCCAGCCCCCTCGGGAAGAGAAAGGCCAATGCTAAATGGACCGCAATGACCCTGCAGGCCTCCTGCTGTGCCCTCTTCCTCCTCAGCGGCAGTGAAAGACTTTCTGCCTCCAGGGGCCTCTGGAGGAGACCTCCCAGGACCCTGGGCATAGTGGATAAGACCCGAAAGTACAAGAGTTGTGGGAGCCCATATTTCTGTCCTGCCCAAGCCTGTCCCTTCACCCCCACCCTGCTTCATTTCCAAGTCACCCACAGATGCCTTTGGAGTTCTGTCAGGATTGGTGCCTGGAGCTCGGTCAGTGGGGTACAGGAGCGCTCTGGGGTTCAGCTAGCTTACTATGACAGGTAGGTACACTGTGGTCAGGTGGACCTACGTCCAGATTGGTCTCTGACATTGCTTTAGTAGCTGTGGGACCCGGTGCACGTTATATAACTTCTCCCGGCATCTTCCCATCTGTACAATGAGGGAGAGCAGGTACAATTCCTGTGGCCCCTACTGTAGGAAGATGCAAAGAGCCAGCCCTGGGTTAGCCCTGCCCTGCAGGAAGTGCTTAGTAAATGCTTGCAGTTCTAGTCATGAGTCAGGATGTCTACCCTGGGCAAAGCAGATAGGGCTGGGCCTCAGTTTCTGCATCTAGAAAACAGTGTTTCTCCTAGCTTAGCCGGCCTCCCAGGGGAGAGCTGTTGGGAACTTGTAAGCCCCTCTGGCTCGGGTGTGGGGGGTTTCAGGTGGAGAAACTGGCCCAGCCTGGGTGCTACTCGGGGAAGCAGATTGTTGTTAAGTGAGCATGCCAGATGGCCCTGCAGCCCCTCCCCCACCGCCTTCCCCCACTCACACCTCCTGGATACTGTGTGCGCGCATACGTGCGTGTGTGTGTGTGTGTGCGTGTGTGTGTGCGTGTATGTGTGTGTGGGGGGGGGGGTGAGGGGGGTGGGAAGTAAAGGGTGCCCCCCTCTGTGCTCCTCCCAGCCAGCCCAGGCCCAGCCCCAGTGAGAAGCTGATGGGCTCCAGGAGAGGGAGCTGTGGTGGCCTTTTCATTTCCAGAAATTACCTTCACAATAAAGGGAGGAGGGAGAGGGGGTGGAAGGGTCCGGTTTCCATGGCCTTGTTAGTCTCCCTATTTTTTTCCTCACATACACCCCTGGAAGGTGGATGTGGCTCAACAGGTACTCCCCAACACAGCCACCGTCACATGGGGACGTGCATGCGCCGTATACACAGATCTGGACACGCAGAGATGCCCCCACCTCATCGCAAATATGGATTCACACGGACTCACCCATGGACACACATGGGGCACACACCCTCCCCCTCACAGGCCGGCACCTCCTTGGGACCCTTCTGGCTTCACCCCTGTACAACCCCAAGCGCAGCCTCTACCAGAAGAAAAACAGGCTTCCGGGACGTGGCATGTGTGATGTATGAGATTAAATGAAAACCCCCTGTGAAGCCAATCTTTAATAACTGGCCTTTAATAAAACTCTATGGCAGCAGGGAATGAAGGCTGACAGCGCCCAGTGGCCTGCCCTGGCCCTGCTGAGCGGTTGGCCGGTCAGAAGTCAGTTGATACAGTCCAGCCTGGGTCCTGGGCTGGTTCTGCGGAGTTCCTGTTCTCAGGAGCCGCTGAGGCCAGCGGAGACCAGCCGCTTTCTTAGGACAGATGCAGGATGAGTGGGGGATATCCTTCCCCAATCTGGATTGGACAGCCTGCCCTGGAGTGCAGTAGTCCAACCTCTGTTGGTATAGGATGGTCATCTGTTCATCCATCCATCCATCCACTCCCTCAGCACTAAACAAGGTAGCTGTACCCCCCCCCCCCAGCCCTTGGGGAGCTGCTAGGCTGGGTGAGGAGAGAAAATGGAAGGAGTTGGAGGACAATGACTTTCCACGCTGACTGAGGGTTGGGGACACCCTCATACGATGGGCATGAGCTGGGTGGTCATGAAAGGTTCAGTCAGCTGTAGGAGAAGCTGTTCGAAAGACCTTGGTTTAGGACCCCATTTCACAGTTATATATGAGCCGTATGACTTGGAGCAAATCATTTACCTCCTCATTCCTCATCTGTACACGGGCAGAGTAGTGCCCACCAACAGGGAGGCTGTGAGGTTCTGCGGAGCAAGAGGCTGGGAAATTGCTGGGTTCATTAAAACCAACCCTGCTGTAAGGAGCAGGTGGGGTTCCAGGAGAGAGTGAGGAGAGTGTTTTTCAGGGGGAGAGGACAGTGTGCCAGTGATGTGGAAGCAGGGGTGGGGAGGTGTGTGAGGAAACGGCAAGCATGGAGAAAGGATGACAGGGCGAGAGCATGTTATCGGGATGGAGAGTTGCAGGAGATGCCAAGGGAATAGAGCAGGCCTGGGCAGACTTTTTCCGGGCGAGGGCTGCTTTCCCAAGTGTCGTGGTCCACTGGCTATTTTATTATTCAGGTGGTCACCCCAAAACTGCTTGGTGGCCCATTGGTGAACCATGATTGACATCTTGCCCATCCCTGGAATAGAGGGTAGGTGGCAGTTCCACAGATCTGAGCTCTGCCATTTCTTATTTTCCCGGGCTGCTCTGAGCCAGGCTGGTGAAGTGGGAACCCGCCAAGCCCATTGGAGAGAGAGGGGGGATCCTGCCTCCAGCACTCACCCCACCAGGAAGCCTGGCCCTTGAATCACCATTGGGAGGCAGTGGGGGCCCAGTAGAGCTGAGCCTTCAGGTGGGCTTAGGCAGGGGGAGGGGTGGGGCATGGACATTATTTTAATTTTCCTCTTAAAGCATAATTGCTTTTTGTCGGCGGGTGTTCCGGGAGACACCTCTCCGTGAGATTGCTTTCTAGGCTCTTCTCCACTAGCAGACAGGCAGGGCCGGGCCAGCTCCATGCTGCATTAATACTTTGCAAATGCGATTTCATGGCCTCAAATGAGATTAGGGCCAGAGGCTCTGCTCTCTGGTGGGAGAGGTGGGTGGTGTGGGTGAGGGGCCTAGCTGAGCAGGAAATCGGAAAGGGAGGGCATGAAGGCCTGAACAAGCAGTTTCCTGTAACTGGAGCTCCCCAGACACACTGGCTCCTCCCAGCTGCAGATGCAGGGGGGTGGGGCCTGAGGCCCTGTCTCAGGGATGGGGTGCTCTGGACTGTCTCCCTCACCCTCAAACTCTCCACAAGGAACCCTGATAAGGGAGAGGGCTGTGATACAAATGCAGGCTCTGCAGCCAATGGCCTGGGCCTAAAGCTTGGCTCTTCTGGTTCTGCTTTTGTCTTCTCATCTATAAAATGGGGCCTATACCCACCTCATCTGTAAAATGGGCACCTCACCTACCTCATAGGTGGTTGTGAGGCTTGTTAACATACTCATGTGTAAAATGCATACAATAGTACCTGACACATAACAAGTGCTTGTCAATTGTTAGCTTCTATCATGAGGTTCACACACCAACTATTCATGCCCTAGTAGGGGAGAAGGCCCTTGATGGCTTAGAGGAGGGACAGCTACTTGGCAAGCAGGTACCACTGTCCCAGGCTGAAGTGGGGGCCTCTGGGGTACTGGCAGAGAGAAAGACATTTGATGCTAATGTCATACCTCATTCAACAAGGACCTACGTGGCACCAACTCTGTACCAAGCAACAGCCTGGGCCCTGGGGTTAGGGCATCACCAGGCACAGTCCTTCTCTTCAGAAGAGACTGACTCTCTCCCAGAAAAGTCAATAGTGGGTCATGAGCTCAGCGAGAGGTTCCCAGGGGCTGTGGATCTGATGTCCCTGGGTCAGGTGGGGGCAGTAGGAGAAGGTTTCAGGGAAGATTTGCCAGTTGTTCCATTTATGTCCTGAAGCACCATGAGTTATTCAGGCTGGCAGGGGGAGAAGGCCAATCTGGGCTGATAAAACAGTATATATGAAGGTCAGAGGCTGGAGAGACCGCAAGGTGGAGTGTGGCTAGAGCGTGGGTGTGAGGCAGGGATCAGCTGCGATGGGGCTGGAGGGCCTATGTGAGTAGACCATGAGGCCTGCAGCGGTCTCCTCCGTGTGTTAGAATCTCTCCTGAGAGCAGTGGGGCCCTGCTGAAGTGTTTGTTGAAGAAGAGCGACTTGGGTCAGATTTGTGGGTTGGAAGAGTCGGGGTGAGGGAATTGGTGAGCCTCCTGCCTGCCCAGGCCTCTGTGCCCTGAGTGGACCTTGGCAGGGTCCTGCGTCCACCCGTATCACCACAGAGGGAATTGCAGATGGCTTTCATTGCTCACCCCTTTATTCTATCCCTGGTTAATTAGTTATTGATTTTGCAAAAGAAAAATGCCTAAAAGCCACATTGCATGTTTAACAAAGTAAGGCATGGCATGATGATGGGCCCTGGGCTGCGGCAAACAAGAACTCTGGTTGCCAAATGCTGAGAGGACTCCTTCAGTGTGGTGATTAATGAGTGTGCCTGCTGAGCAAATAAATGGACACCCTGTCAGCTAACAAGGAGAACAGTGCATCCATTAATAGTCACCCCAAGTCTCCCACTGTGAAAGTGGGTCCTAGGGGCTCCAGATTGGCACAAACTGACATGAAGGTGGGGAGTTAGTTATGGGGTGGGCTGCCATGTGCCAAGTACCTGTTCTCTCACCTGATCCCCTTGCCCCTGCCAAATAGAATTATTCTCTCTGCTTTGCCGATGAGGAATTGAGGTCCAAAGGGTCAAGGGACTTGCCCAGAAGCTTGCTGTAGGGCCTGGCAGATTTTAAGAGGTCATGTCTTTTTGCTACCCAATGTGGTGGTACTGGGCCAGGCTGGTCAGTCCCAGAGACCAGAGCCCACAAGAACTAAGTACAGTGATAAGGTTGGGACTATCAAGTGCACATGACAACATGTGGAGGCACATGCATGTAGCCCAGGAGCTGATCAGGTTACCGCTACAAAGTAAGGGACCAGAGGAAGGTCAGAAGGGAAGGCCCCAGTGCCTCCAGCATCCCTTCATGACGCACTCAGCCTGTAGGCAACCTGAATACAGGAGGTTGGTGGAACTGAGAGCAAGTCCCCATCAGTGGTCCCATCATAGCCCCAGTGTGCCATGATCCCACCCATTTGTGCAGGACAGAATGGCCTCTTCTTCTAGGCACCCTGGTTTCTGCCCTGGCTTCAGGGGCTCGGCCCAGCTGTGCCAGCTGCCCCTCCAGGACGCTCCGCTTCCGTTTCTGTTGACTCTGGTGTTTGTAGGCAGCACTGTCACAGAGCCCCATTCAAAAGTCCAGGTATTTTCATCTCTGGACTTGACCTTTTCCATGTTGCCTCAGTTTCAGGAGTGAAGAAAGGAGAGATGAGACTCCTCCCCCTGGAATTAAAGGAAAAGGAAATATGCTTTGGTGGTTGTGATCGGAGGCTTTGGAGCCAGCAGACCTGGATTCAAATCCAAGCTTCAAAGCTTGGGCATGTCCCTCCATTGCTCAGAGCATCTGTTTCCTCATCTGAAAAATGGAGAAACAGTAACTCCCGGAGAACATGCATGGGGGTGTTAAATGAGAGAGTGCAGGTAGAACTTTGGGTGCAGCTCCTGGCACATAGGAAGCTCTCACCAAATGTGAGCAGAGTGTGATGGTGCTGGTGGCAATGATGATGATGGTGTACCAGGGTATCAGCTGAAAGCTCAGCTCCACAGAGAGGGGTTCATATAGTAGGTGCATCCATCGGGGGCCTGGTAGGACGAAGAAGGCATTCAAATTTGGTCATCTGAGGGGAGTCTAATACAGGGACTCTTTGCAAAGCTGAAGGTGTGGCTCAGGAAAAACAAGAGGGAGAATGCAATACTCTGGGATCTAGTGAGAGGACCCTTCACCACTCCGAGGTGGTCGTGGGTACAGGGGCCAGCCAACCCTGAGAACTAGCTAGGAGGGAGCCTCCTAGGTCCCTGCTGGCCCTCTCCTGACCCCACCCCAACCAGAACCCCCCGTGTCCGCACATGCTCAGCCCCAGGGTGGGGAAGAGGAGCAAGGACGTGCGCTGTGGGTGAGAGGAGACGCAGCTGCACCCTCTGGCCACACTCACTGCTCCCCAGTTTGAATTCTGGGGAAGCAGAGGGTCAGTCCTTGGCTGCTATGTTGGTGTAGGAGGGACTCAGGAAGGAGGACAGGTGGGTGAGGCAGAACCACAGAGAGAGGGGCTTAGAGGTCCCCCCTTCCAGCTTTGGCTGCGTGACTTCAGCTCAAACTCAGCCCAGTGCCTTAAGGGGAAGGCGGTGAACTGGCCCTGGGGGGCTCAGTGGGAGCCATTAATAAAACCTGAGGCAAAGCCACCCCCTCCCCAGATCTCTCTGCAGAAACTTCCAAGTGGAGCCTCATAGCTGATGTGAGGTCAGAGCAGCCCCAAAGGCAGACTGGGCATTCACCACTGTCATGATTTGGGGACCTTCCTGGAGTCTGCTATATCCTTCAGCCAGTAAGTAAGCCCCTGCTGTATACACCACTGGGGCCGAGGGGGGTGGCATGGGGAGCACCGAGACCCCTCTAAGAGAATTGCCTCAGTTGACAATTGTCAAAAACCAGAGGAGGGGCACAGACTTGGCCGGGTTCCACCCCACCCCAGGTTTGTTACCTGTTGGGAGTGAACTGAGCAGCACCCACAGACAGAGGCAGGTGTAACCATGGGCAAAGAGGACTGGTCAGCATGGAGGCCGGGGGGCCGGGAAGGCTTCCAGACGAAGTGTCTTGAGCTGGACCCGAGGGACCAAGTGGGTTTAGATAGGAAAGGAGGAGGCACTTCTGGTGAGGCAGCTGTGTGGAGACAGGCGTGCTGTCCGAACGGGCCGGGAAGCCGGGAGCAGCGGGTCTGGGGAAGAGAGAGAGGGGCTGGGATACCAGGGCTGGGTTCGAAGTGGGCTGACCAGACGTCCTGTTTTAAATGGGACAGAAAACAACGGTCCTGTCCCGATTCAAACAGTACATATGGGGAGCCCACTGGCACCTTGGATGTAGCCCAGTGAGACCAGGCTGACCACACGTACCATTTGAAACGGGACCGTCCCGTTGTTTTCTGTCCTGTTTCAGATGTACATCTGGTCAGCCTGATGTAAAGGCACAAGCACTGGGTGGAGACGTGCAGACTGTACCCTGCAGATGTTGTTTGCTTCTCTGGCCCAGTTCTGGTGGGGACAAATTGCCAAGTCCAAGGCTGCTTAGCAGGAAACAGCGAGAATTTTTGGAGCATCTCTCATTCAGTCCCCGGGGCCGCGCTGGGACCCGCCCTGCGTAAGGAGGGGGACCAACGCTCAGACAGGTTCGAGCCTCTCTGTGCGTGCTGGGTTGTGAGCTGCCATCGGCAACAAGATCACACTGTTTCCCACCTCATCCATCCCTTCCCTTTCCCAGAAGCCCAGTTCAGCTGCCCAAAAGAAATGGAGAGGAAGGGATGGGGCGGGGTGGTGGGGGGCATGTCGTAGGACATGGGACAGGACTTGAGGGGAAGGAAGGCTGAGTTTGTGGGCTCTGGGAGACACACTCCCCTGAAGTTCGGCCCTGGGCTGCAGTATGAGGGAGTGTGCACAACTGTAAACCATGGGTCTGCGCAGCATGCCCAGTGCAAGGCCCGGGAGGAAGCAGGTCCCCTCCTTCCCAAGAGCCAGCCTCAGGTCCGGGCAGAGGCTCGCCACCCTCCCCGCCCCGCCCCCCACCGGCTGCGGGCTCCCCAGTGGCTCTGTGTGACTCCTGGCCCCACCAAAGGACACAGCTCCAGCTCGGAGGCTCTCTCCTGGGGGAGGGGATGCGGGAGGGGCAGGGTTACCCATTAGCTGTGAGGTCAATCATTACCTGCTTCCGCTCACACTGGACTCCCCCTGAGTCATCCAAGCTTGGGGCTGGCCCCTGGGCAAGAGAGCAGAAGTTTCCCCTGGACGTTTGGGGGGCAGGTTCCTTTCCCTTGGCTGGGGGAGGCAGAGATTCCCCCCTGAGAAAGGAGAAGGAGGCAGGTAGAGTAGCTGCCAGGCCTTCTGCTATGAAGAGGAAGCATTGTGGGGGGAAGGTTAATGTGCACAGGAGTGAGTATCCTAGGGGGTCAGGGTCCAGGTTCCAGGGAGCTGGGCAGCCAGCGAGCGAGGTGGGAGGAAGGCCCTCCTTCCCGCCGCTGCTGAGTGTGCAGGGCTCGCTAGTGCTCCGGAGCCAGACGGCCTGGAACCGTCTCCCAATTGCGTTATCGTCTTCCCAGGCAGGAAGGCCAATGGGCTGGGGACTGCAGTGGCAGAAAGTGCAGATGCCAGATAGGGCAGCTCAGGGAGAGCCCAGTGCCCAGGGGTGGCACCAGAGAGGCTGCTCTGGGCCCTGGGAGGAGTGCAAGGAAGGGCAGGCCAGGCGGCTGGGGCACAGAATTTAAGGAGGTGTGGTGGCAGGAGCACAGGCATCGCCCTGAGAGCCAGTGCCTTCTAAAGTGTGTACCCTATGTGTGCTGCTGGCCTCTCCCAGGCCTTCTGCGGGGCCCTGAGCTGGGCCCCGAGTGGCCCCTGCCAGCGCCGGGGCAGCCCTGGTCCCTCCAGCCCCAGCCTGCTGCTGTGGCCTTCAAAACGAAGAGGAGGGGGAGGCACCCTGGGGATGCCGGGGAAGGGTCCGCTGAGACCCTCTTGTGCACACTGGGTTGTGGAGCCAGGAGCACCGTCCGTGGCAGGCCCGGGAGTGGGCCTCTCTGCTTCCACCCCCAACCATCTGGGGGGCCTTGGCTCATCCATCACTTCTAGTCAGAGGTGAGGCCTTGGCTTTTCTGTCTCCAACTTGGGAAGGACTACTGCCTCTCTCTTAGGAGTGCAGAGGTGGAGGGAGAGGCTGGGAGGCCTCCTGCCTCCTGCTGCCAGGGTGCGCCTGCTCTTGGTCCCCAAACCAAGGAAAATGGGAAGAACCCCCAACATGGAGTCAATAGCGGCAGGCAAGAACGAGATAGGCCATGGGAACCACCCAGATGCCTCTCAACTCCCAGGACCCAAAATCTCACCTTCGCTAGCCCAGGATCACTGATCATCCTTTGAGGCCCAGTTCAGAGCTCACATCCCTCCCCACTCCCCGACCTCACTCCCCCTGAAGCGGACCCCACCCCAGACCAAGGGCCAGTCACTTCTCCTTCCGCCACCACACCACACCTAAAAGCACTTAGAACGGTGCCTGGCAGGTAGTTCAGTGCTCAGTGTAAAGGGTTATCTTTGCAGTAGTTTGTTGTGGAGCTCAGAATTGGGTTAGTCACATCTGTGGCCAACACATTAGAACCACTGGTGACCCCTACGTGGCCCCCTCCAGCTACTTATCACTTGTGTTCAGTAACAATGCACACCCGTCAGCGGAGTGCCCAGCCTACGAGACAATGGTCATCACAGACCTGCTCACTGGCCGTTGTGTCCCCCTTCCTACTCATGCTCCAAGAGGAAAAGCATTCTCTTGAACTTTGTGTTTTTTATTATTAAACAAATGAAAGGCTACAGGCCCCCAAAGAGACAGCATAGCTGCAGACTCCTTAAGAGAAGTAGCTGTGTCTCCAACCAAATTGCAACCTACTTGCAGGCAGGGTCTCCTCCTTTCCTGCAGTGTAACCAGCATGGGGCTGGGCACACAGGGCAGCTGGTGAACCCCGGTTGATGGGCTACTTGGGGTACCAAGAGCAGGAAGGAGGGGGATTGAATTCTGGAGAGGGGGCAGGACTCAGCTCCAGGAACAGGGAGAAGGGCTCCTGATTACACCACTGCACCTGGACAGGTGTCTGTGCTTCCGCCTTCCCCTGGGACACCACACGGCGTTGCCCAGGTGACCCAGCGGGGCGGAAAAGCTCATTGCTTTTCCAAGTCTGGGCAGAGAGAGGGCCACCCCTGTCTTTACATTCCTGAGGGTGCCAGGAGCCAAGTGCCTAGTTGGCCATGGCCCAGATTCCCCACAGCACCTCTATCACAGAATGTCTGGCTGCCGAGGAAGCTCCAGGCTCCCGCCCGCTCCTGCCCCCACCCCTTTCCCCTGTTCAGGCCCCAGAGCCGGGTGTTTGGCACCCCTGAGATCACATGACGTTCCACACTGTTCACCACCCCAAAGACTCAAAGGTGCCCAGGCCAGCTATCTGGAAAGGACAAATGCCTGATCCCCCACCAATACAGGGTGTTGGTTTCTGAGATTGTTAAACAAGGACAAACACTGCTGCCCCCCAAGAAAAAGGAAAAGGTGAGGCCTGGGGTTGGGGGGCAGCCCGGCACTGTGCAGACCGAGGCCTGGGGGTACGGGCCCACCACTGTGGGGACCGAGGCCTGGGGGCGTGGGCCCAGAGCCGTGCGGACTGCTCTCTCCTTCCAAGTCCCTTGTACGTTTATTTGCTCCCAAATCACAGCAGAAGCTTTTCCTCTCGTTCTGAGTTTTCAGAGCTGTCAAATGGGGACTGAGGTGGTCTCTCTGTGACTCTTCCAAGTTAGGTGCCCTATACTCTTGGGCCACATGGGATCTGAAAGGTGGCGAGCTTGCAGGTGTTATCAACGCCTACTACCCTGACCTGGTGGTTTCTGTCTGTCTTTCCACGGCCCAGAGGGGCATAGCTTGTACTCGGTGCAGCACGCCCCGCAGCCTGGAGAGGAGTTCCTGCCTTCTTGTCACAGAGGCTGAGAGAGCTCATGGCGACGGCTTCCCATCACCCTCCAAGACCTTCCAGGAGTCTCCCAGGCTGCTGCCCTGGCAGTGCCCACACCCTCCCATCCCTGCCCAGCCCCTGCCCCAGCTACATGGGCTCCAATCCCTGGAAGGAATGGAGTGTTTTGTCTGTTTTATCACTGCTGTATCCCCAGCACTCAGAATGGTGCCTGACTCATAGTCGGTGCTTAATAAATAACTGTGAGAGAGCAGCACACCCCGCCTAGACCAGAATCTCAGTGCAGTGAAAGGCAAACAGTTCCGTGTCAGGGCTCCCTTACCTGCTGCTAACTGGCCCTTGACTGTGCCACTTACCCAGGGATGGCCAAAGACACACAGGTACTTGCTAACTTGGGGATACCCTCTTTACAGTTACACTCTTAAGTCAAATAAACCAAACAGCTAGGGGTACCCAGGCCCCAATGTAGTTGCTACTACATTACCCTCGACTTCGGTGTCTGTGGCTCCTGGAGTCCTCCACCCACAGCTGGCTCCTCCCCTCGATGCCACCTGCCATTTCACACCTTCTTCTGGCGAGTCACACACTGGGGATCAGGCACCAGGCTGGCCTGACCTGGGGGCCCTCATCTGCCAGCTGGTTCCTGGAGCTCACTGCCACCTGCGCACCCAGGCGAGCCAGGGGCATCCAGGAAGTGTGCACTGGAGCCCTGAGGAGTTGGGCTCTTTGAGTCACAGCTTTGGGAAGCAGAATAAGTATGTTCACACTGTGTACGCTGTATTACATATTCGTATTTCTTCTTTGGCGCATCCTCCATTCTTGAACGAAGGCGAATCCATCACTTCTTCTGTGGTAATGTTTATAGATTTAAGCACTCTTCGTGTATTAGAGATATTCATCCATTCCTATCAATTGCAAGTATTTTCTATTTGTCTTTTCTTTGTAGTGTGGTGAATTTGGAACCATCGTAGAAATTCGTATAGATATTTTTAGTTATCACATCTATCAGTCCTTCTCTTTCTGACTTTTGTGTAATCTTTTGAAAAGTCTCTTGCTTCCAAACACCAGCTGATCACTGGTGCCAAAGTGAATACTGGCTGCTTGGGGTAGCAGCCTGAGGGTGTTCACCTTGTGGCCCAGAGAAAGCAGGTCACGTCCAAAGAAAGCCCGTGAGAGGGGAGCAGGTACAGCGGAGAGTGGAGGCAGACAAACCCCGATGCTAGTCCCAGCTCTGGTCCACCAGCTAAGTTGTGTGCTTTAGTGCAAGTGCAAGGGCAAGTGCAAGGGCTTTCGTGTCCCTGAGCCTGTTTCCTCACCTATAACAAGGGCCCTCATGGTCATCATGACTCCTGGGCAAATCCAGAGGCTGAAACTAGAAGGAACATGAGGAACCATTTTTAACTCAAAGCCCTTGAGTCTAGTGACTTACGCACATGACTGATCAGGGGCAGCCAGACCCCTTGCCTCCTGGCCCGGTGCCCCCTCCTCTGGCCTCTGGCTTTCAGATGCAGGGCTCTTCTGAAGGTGGAACTGGGTTTCCCTGCTTCCCATGGCCTCCCAGATGTCCAGTGCAGAGGCGTGGCAGGGGACCCTGCCTGGAGGGGTGGTGGAGTCAGTCCCCTTCTTACCCCTGCCCCCACCAGAACCAGTTTAAGCCCCAGCCCTGGGAGCTGAATCCAATGGGCCATTAACCCCTTCACTGCTGGTCCCATCTTACATATATCCCCAAACACCCTAAGTGATAGGCAGTCCAGGTCCCTTGGGGACATCTGTTGGCTAACCCTGGCTTATTGGGTACCAGGCCGACTGTCTGGTGGGTAAGGCATCGGACTCAGTAGCTTCTGAGCCTGCCGTGTGCGAGGCCCCAGCACTGGCCAAACAAACCCCTGCCTGCATACGTGGCCCACCGACGCCTGCACCCCAGCAGTGTTGGGTGGGCTAAGAAATGGAGAGTGAACCAGTGGTGATTAAGTACCCAGCTCTGCTGCTGGCCTGCAGGAAGAGTAGTCAGGAAAGTCAAGTCCCTCCCCAGGGTTCATCGCACCCCTACAGGTGGGTCTGTGGCAGGGACCTCAGACTTAGGGGCTTGTGCCATCACTCACAGTTTGCTCCCCAACATGTAACCCAGCACGTACATTTTCGATCCCTAATAATTTCTCCAGTACAGGCCTGGGAGTCTGGGGGTGTGGAGCGGGCATTGGTACTGATACAGGCATGTCTCTGAGGGAAGCCTGCCCCATTCCCATCCAGACTATGCAGAAAAGAGGGGAAGGCAGAAAGGTTGGTCCACTGACCCCTCTCCTGGCCTCCTACGTGGCCTCAGGGCCCAGCACGCCCAGCGGGCACATGCCTGCCAGCCTCCGCAGGAAGCACCAGCCTGGCAGCTGGCCTCATGCCCAGAAGTGAAGCATGAACAGTTCTCTCCAAAACCCCTGCAAGCTTTATTTCCTGGAAGGCTGTCCCACAGGTGGAGGCACAGAGGAGGCAGAGGACAGAGAGGGGGCGTCTCGTCTGAAAAATGCCTGGTTGGCTCTAGGGCTGCCAGGGCTTCTGTGAGAGTTCTGGGGCCAACTGCCATGCAGCTGGGTCCTCCCTTCTGGGGCCCTGGGGAGCCTGCGCCAGGCCCTGTGACCTCATAGCAACGAGGAAGCTGGGGCCACCATCTCCTGGGAATCTGCAGGTAAGAAGGACCATCGTCACCTCTCCCGACCTCACTGCAGGACCCTTAGGCCGAGTACTAGGAAGACAGCAGTGCCAACTGTTCTCAATATCCCTGGTGACCAGGTGGAAAAATTAGGGCTCAGAGAGTTTGCACAGAGAGATGGCGGCAGAGCTGGGCTGATATCTCGGTCTCTGGACCCCCCAGGCTGCTAGTCTTGCCCCTGCACCTCCACATCTGCTGGGGTATGGGGGGGCGGGGGGGCGGTTATGGAGTATGCAATGAGGGTGGAACATTGGGAAGGCTGCATCTCTGACCATGAGGCATGGAGATGGCTCTGTGGCTGCTTCCCCCTCCATCCCGCCTCCTCCACCGGGGTTCCTTCTGCTGACCTCTCTCCCCCTCCTCCCACCCTAGACTGGCAGAGGAATAGGGGAGAGGGGGAGGGGTAACTCAACACCTCTGTAGGTGGTGACAGGCACTGCTGGGTCCTGAGGTGGGGGGGCTGCTCTGTCAAAAGAAAGGGAGGAGTCTTTCTGTAGTCTTTCTGACACTTCTGGGGCTGGGGCTGGGGTTCTCACCTCCTAATTAGTCATCTTGTTAGACAAGAACCACAGCTTGTACCAGGAAGGCCTTTCTGATAATGAGTGGGACCTGCAGGAAGTGAGGGAGCAAGCCATAGGGATGGACATGCAGGGAAGAGGAGACCAGGCAGAGGGGACAGCCAGGGAAAAGTCTGCGAGGCACAAGCCAGCTCGGTGTGTGCAAGAAACCCCTAAGCGGCTGGGGCACGTGGGCAAGGGGCCTAGGGATGTGGTGAGATCAGTGTCCTGAGCCAGAGCCCTAGGTCCTTACAGCTTTGGGAGGCTTTGGGTGAAATGAAGAGGTACTGCAGGACTGAGCAAAGGACTGATATGGTCTGCTTGAAATTCATAAAGGTCCACTCTGGCTGCTCTGCCAGATGGCGCAGGGCGGTTGGAGAGCCAGAGGGAAATAAGAAAGCCATTAGGATTCAAATACAGAAATCTGGGATCTTGGGCCCTAGTGCTTGGAGATGGTGAAAAGAGATCAGATCCTAGAGCTGGTTTGAAGGTAGGGCCGGCAGGACAGACGTGTTTAAAGCAGCACGGGTTCGTATTTCTGGTCACCTCACACTACTGTTGTGAGGACTGAATGAAGTAACAGCCCTTCCCTTCCCCTCTGCCCGGGGGCTTCCAGGAGCCAGGAGCCACTGTGCCAGCACCCGCAGGCTCAAGGTGGGAGCAGAAAGTGTGGGGGGGACCTGGGCTGTCACACAGGGAGCTCTTATTGTACCACTGGGGAAAATGACTCTCAGCACATGACTGGCTTCAGGGTTAAAGCCAGCTCTCCCGACACTCATCAGGACAGAGCCCGGGGACCTAGCCTGCCAGGGCTGCCATCAGCCCAAAGCCTGCCCAGGACCAGGTCCTCACTCCTCTCTGGCCCTTGGTCTCCACTCTGTGTAATAGGACATCATTTTCAATGGTCTCTACAGACCTTTCCCACTCTGCTGTCTCCACTCCAGTGTCCCACTTCCCAGCCTGGCCTCCCTGCTCTACCCATGCCTGTTCTCCCAACCCTTTAAGGCCTCCTCATCCCAGCTGCCTTCCCTGATTGCCTCAGCAGTAGCTGCTGTCTCCTCTCAGTAGTTCTCATCACCATGGTCCTTCGGGCCCTGAATCCACAAAGTATTGAGTGGTTGAGGCCCTGCTTGTCCGCTTGGGACAATCAGTTTCGAAGGCCCCACGTGTGAGCAGACTCCTCTTTCTTCCCTCCTGGTCTGCAGGGTTCTCTGAAGCATCTGGGATGAACACATTCATCTCCATTAATGCACTGGTGACTCCCTGGGTATGCTTTGTAAACTGCAAAGTGCTGTGCACAGCGGGGGTGGCGGGGAGGGACCTGGGGTGACAGGTGGACTGGAATGAGGTTACAGGAGAGACAAAAGATGGCCCCATAGGGCCTCAAAAGCAGGCAAGATTGGGGAATTACAAGCAAGTGTACCTGCAAAAGTAAAGGCTTAGAGGCGAGACCAGACTTGAAAGGTAAGGTGGCCTATCTCATTCTGCACAAAGTGATGGACCCAGGACTAGGGGAGAGGCAAGAGGGAGATTGGGAGAGGTGTGGGACAGAGGTAGGGAGAAAATGGGGTCCAAAGCAACTGCACCTTTGAGTTGGAGGGATGACAGAGGGAAACAGCCACTTGGAGGGGAACTATGAGAGGATTAGAGTTATATAGAGGCAGTAAGGGGAAGAACCAACCACACCAGAAGAGGCTACTTAGCCCTTGCTCTCTCCACAGGTCACTGAGGGCCCAGAGGACCCCCTGAATACCTCTCAGAGTGTGGAATCTGTCATCAGCCACTTGTCTCCTTCTAATAAGGAGACCATCATTGTCACTCTCCATGGGGCCACCAACCTCCCTACCCACAAGGATGGCTCTGAGCCATGTCTCTACAAGGTCGTGTGAGTAGCTGACTGAGAGTGGGGTGGGGGCTAGTGTCCCCTGGAGTGGAAACCAAGGCATGTATTTTGGAACATGAGCACCCAACGGTTCGGGGCTGGGACTGGGACACCCAGAGGGGAAGCCACGTGTGACTCACTCAGGGACTGGGGCTCTGCACATGTGAGGCCTGGCCTCCTCTTGATGTGTGAAAGCTGCTTACCGGGGCTGGGGAAGGAAGGACCACCCCTTGATCCTATAGCCCACTGGGCAGGGCTTGGCCACAACCTGGCTTCAGGGCAGGGGGTCTGGGTACAGAGGCCTGGGCTGGGCTCAGTGTCGGGTGGGGTGGGAGTCAAAGGAAGGAGAAGACCTGGGGGTCTGCTTCTCCTGGCCTCTGGGTGCCTCATCCCACCAAGCTCAATCCTGGGGTAAGGTGCTCACAACCATCCTTTCTGGCCCATACCACTTCTCCAGTCATTTCTATCATGGGGGCTTCCCTGGTTCTGGTCCTTTAATGCACCCCATGTCCCCCTTCCAGATAGCTGCAGTCAGGGTACATACACACTTCTCACAGCCTGGTCTCTGGGTGAGGCCTGCCATGCCTTGTCTGCTGCCCACCTCACGGACCTCACTGCTTCATAGAAAGGCATCAAAGGGCAACAGTCTCCAGCCAGCCAGCCTTCCATGTGGAAGGGGGCGGTAACCTGCTCAGTGTGGGCCGTCAGCTCAATCTTGATTATAAAGCACTGTGCAGGGGCCCCTCCCACAAGCTTGGCATCCCTTAGCCCCTTCTGCAGACAGTGGGAGCCATCAGGGCCTCCTCCCACACTTCCTTACACCTCCCCTTCTCCACCAATAACAGCATCACTCAGTGCTTGCCAACAGGCTTTTCCCACATTTTCTTTTTGGGAGTGCCTGCCCAGCCCTCTCCCCAACATCTGCTGAAATCCCATCTTCAAAGGCTATTCATGCTGCCTCCTCCTCCAGGCAGCCACCAGAGCTCTCCCTCCTCTGGAGCCCCACAGCAGTGGCTACACTGATCGGATACACTGAATATAAATTATGTGCTGGTCCTCTGTCGTCCAACCCTGGGCTCCCTAGGACAGGTCCAGGTCTCTTCTCCATTCTCCTAACAATGCACCCAACAAAGGACTGAGCACAGACTTTGGGGCCAAGAAACAGCTGAGGTGAACCCCAGGTTACTATGATAACCACCTCTGAGCCCTCAGAGTGAAAGGAGGATAGACCCTACGCTGGAGACCAACAGGTGAAACACTTGCTTGTCTCTAAAGAGCCATTTCCACCGCCCAGCTCGGGGCCTCCCCTCCCCTCCCCCAGCTCCATTCTGCGGTGAGTACGGACAGGAGGCAGAGCGCGGGCTCGCCAGGGAGCTGCCTTCTCCGCTCAGCTATTTCCATAAACCAATTATCGCCCATCATCTCGGGAGATTGAGGCCCTGCCTATCACCAATCCAGCCTGGCGGCGGGCGGGGAGCCGCGGGGCCGCGCGGTGCTCCTGGGCTGGCTTCGCGACCTGCGCCAGCACCCGGTTGCCATGGAAACGCTCAGTGGGAGCCCAGCGGGCCCGAGCCGGGGTGAAGGGTGTGGGGGCGGGGGGAGCGCCACGCCGCACCCATCTCCACCCAGGGAGGGGGCAGGGGGCCGAGCCTGGGCGAGGCTGCAGCCGGCGTTCCTCGGCTCCAGACAGCGGAGCTGCCATCAGCCCAAGGTGGTGCTAATAAGATGCAAATGGCAGCAGAAGGGAGGGCTTCTGAGAAGGAAGGCCCAGCTGGTGGGACCTGAAAGGAGCTTTTAGAGCGAGCCCCGCCCCAGGCAGGAACCCCAGAGGGAGGACCTAGGCGCTCTGAAGCCCTAAGCCCTGCAAAGAACGCGATGTCCCCGTGGGTCTGATTCCAAATGCACAGTAACAAGGCATATACAATAGACATAAGCAAGTCCGCTAAAGTTTGCGTTTTTCTCACCATGAGTACTTCGAGGCTCGAAATATATATTACATGTATGTTCTATACATTAAATAATATTAAATACGATATTAAATATATATAATTTCATGTTCTTTCAGAATATTTTTTTCTCGTCTTCCTGTTGCCTGTTTTCTGCTTCCTTCAGCTTGGTCTCCTGGCTTAGTTTCCTGCTCTCTGCCATCCCATGTTGTCTCACCTGCGATTGGAGGTGGGCCCCTGGGGGTTCCTGTGTCAGCCAGTGCTGCCCCTCTCTGTTGTTGCACCCCCAGCAGGCAGGCCCATGGTGGTTGGGGATGGAATCACCAGAGAGTGCCCCAAAGACATTCACTCATCGAGCCCACTAGTGGGGAGCTGGAGAAAGTTTAGGTCCAAAGATGGGGCATCCTAGTTTGGAGCGTGGCCACTTCACCCCTATACAGGCTCCAGCCTTGAACCAATCTAGTAATAGGGTGCATCCTCCAGTGGGGACTATCCCAGGCCAACAGGTCCACTTGGCTCGTCTTGTGGTTCTGCTTCTTTCCATCTGAGCCACTGAACTGCTTCCAATCAGAACCTACTTCTCTACCAAAATAGCTTTCTGTAAAGACATCAGTGCTCATCATCATACCCTGCCCTACATCCAACAGTCATCTCATCTCTTGTGGTCTCCCAGGGGCATTAGTGCCCCATGACCTTGGAAGCACTTTACTTTCCTGGCTTCGAAGATGCTTCGCTCCCTCATTTTCCTCTCTGGGCACCCCTTTATCTCTTCTTCCTGGCGTTGAATGCGGGCTTGTCCCAGGTTTTGACCCTCGGTTGTTCTTTATACTCTCCACGCGATCTCATGCTCATCTTGGCGTCAGTAATCACATTCTTTCACCCCATTCAATCCATCACCAAGTCATGTCCATTTCTTTCCTGTCTTGAGTTTGACTGCTTCTCCCTGCCAATTCCATCACCTTAGGCTACTGCATTATTCTTCTGCTTTGGGTACGTCTGAGCTTGCCCCTCTTCAAAACCCCTTCAAAGGCAGGCTACCGTTTGATACCACGGTACTGTACTATCAAAGGAACCATTCTCTGAACCCTCCAATGGCTTCTCACTACTCCCAGAGGCAAGAGGATTCCACGCCCAGCATGACTGGGTCTCTGCTGGCCTCTCCAGCTCCCCAGGAACATGATGCCCTCTCTTGGCTCCAGCCACACTGGACATCTCTCTGTTCTCTGAGCACACCCTGTCCCCTCCCCCTGCATGCCTTTGCATACTCCCTCCCCCAGAACATTCTTCCTCTTTGGATCTCAGCTCAGTCATCACCTCCTCAAGGAAGCCTTCCCTGACCTCTCAGACCAGGCTAAATTCTCCCGCATTACATGCTTCCCTGGGACTATATACTTCTCCAGTGTCACAGCTGCAATTTCACCTGCTGTATGTGGTAATCGGTTTACTCTTCTGCAGTACCTCCCCTCTCTGTGCTCTACTAGTTCCATGAGCAACCACCACATCTGTTTTGCTCACCATCCTATCCCTACTGTTCAACACAGTATCTGTAACATAAGAACCATTCAATAAATAATTATTAATGCATGAATAAATAGATGAATCAATGAACCCGGCCCCATTTCTAGATTGCTTTGTGACTTTGGGAAAGTTACTTCACCTCTCAATGCCTGAATACTGACCTGGGAACCCACTTTAACAGGCTGCAGAGATGGTGGAGCCAGACAGGGAGAGGTGGTGGCATGGGGCTGGGGGCGTGTGGTTGAGGGATATCCTTAGCAGTGCTCACAGTGGGCCTATGAGACTTACCATATCAGAAGAAAGCCACAGAGCAGTGGAGGGAAGCCAGACTGGAATCAGGAAAACCCAGGGTCTGGCTCACTGCCCCCGACTCCCTGTGTGACCTCAGGCCTGTCCCTGCCCCTCTATGAGTTTCAGTGTTCCCATGGCCAGGATGTGAGGTTTGGCCTCTGTGCTGTTCCAGGTTTGCTGTGTTTGTGCTCCGGCCTGGGAAATAGTCTCAGTTCTTTAGAGGCAACAAGAGCCCTAGCTGTACCACCCAAGACAGATTCTACACCTAGGTCTGCTGGGCCAGTGCCCAGGCCCGGGGTCTTCCCTGACTGGTGTGAGCCTGGCTGAAGCAGTGCCCAGCACCTGCCCCTCAGCTTGGCACAGGGAGACCTGCCAGTCACAGCGCAGCAGGGACCAGGAAGGCAGTGGCCCTGACAGGTGGGAGTACCCCAGTGGGCGGGGTATGGGGAAGGAGCCAGCCAGGAGATGGCCTGTGGGGTTCTGACCATTGGCCAAGGGCTGGATGGCTGAGCTGCCAATTGGCAGCTGCTCCTCTGCCTGCCTGCTGCCCAGAAGTAATGAGCAGGGACATGGCCAGTACTGACAGTGGGAGGGCTGCTCCCTCTTGTGCATGGACAAGCGTGGCCCAGGCCTGGGTGGGAGAGGCAGGGCACAGGTCAAGGCCATAGTCATACTCAGAGGCTCTTTGGTTTTCTTGATAAGCCTGAGTGCCCTGACTCTGGCCCCAGACTTAGACGGACCTTGGTCACACCCTGAGTCCTGACCACAGATTGAGCTCTAGCCATAGAACTGAGACTGACCTTGGTTACATACTGAGCCCCGATTCTGGTCACAGACTAAGTCCTGTCTCTGGTCATAGACTGAGCCCTGATCAGACCACAGATGGAGCCTTGACCCTGGTCACTAATTGAAGAAGGTATTGAAAGTAGGACAATTATCTTAACTAAAGTGCTGATAAGAGAGGAAGAAGGAAGGTTAAAGAAGGTTGTATTTATCAAGTGCCTCCCTTATACCTGGCAAACGTGTGTGTGTGTGTGTGTGTGTGTGTGTGTGTGTGTGTCTGTGTTTGTGTTTCATATAATTTAAGCATTGCTTAGCCCTGTGAGCTAGGTGAAATATCATCCTTATTTTACAGATGAGGTTATTGAAGCTCAGAGCATTTCTGTGACTTGTCCAAGTAGGTTGGTGCAAAAGTAATTGCAGTTTTGGACCCTAAATTTTAAATACTAAAACTAGGTTCAAACACATCTTTATTAATCAACATAGGAACCATTATAATCAACACATTTTTGCCAATGAGAAATAAGTTTGTTTATTTCTGTAGAGTAAAATTTCGTGCTTTGGGATTCAGCGAACGCTTGGAAAGCATTTTCATAATCCTGCTGGTTGTGGAAGCATTTTCTCTGCAAAAAGTTTTCAAGATGCTTGAATCAGTGGTAAGCAGTTGGCAAGAGATCAGGTGAATATGGCAGATGAGTCAAAACTTTGTAGCCCAATTCATTCAACTTTTGAATCGTTGGTTGTGTGATGTGCGGTCAAGTGTTGTCATGGAGAAGAATTGGGCCCTTTTTGCTGACCAGTGCTGGTTGCAGGTGTTGCAGTTTTTGGTGCATCTCATCGATTTGCTGAGCATACTTCTCAGATGTAATGATTTCAGTAGGATTCAGAAAGCTGTAGTGGATCAGACAGACAGCAGACCACCAAACAGTGACCATGACCTTTATTTTCTGCAAGTTTGGCTTTGGGAAGTGCTTTGGAGCTGCTTCTTGGTCCAGCCACTGAGCTGGTTGTCACTGGTTTTATATAAAATCCACTTTTTGTTGCACATCACAATCCAATAAAGAAATGGTTTGTTGTTGTTGCATAGAATAAGAGAAGACGACCCTTCAAAATGACCTTTTTCTTTTTTAAAATTTCCGGTCAGCTCATAGGGCACCCACTTATCGAGCTTTTTCACCTTTTCAATTCGCTTCAAATGCCAAATCACCATAGAATGGTCCACGTTGAGGTCTTTGGTAACTTCTCGTGTAGTTGTAAGAGAATGAGCTTCGATGATGGCTCTCAATTGGTCACTGACAACTTCTGGTGGCCGGCCACTGTGCTCCTCACCTTCAGGCTCTCCTCTCCTTTGCACAACTTCTTGGACCACCACTGCACTGTACGTTCGTTAGTGGCTCCTGGGCCAAATGCACTGTTGATGTTGTGAGTTGTCTCTGCTGCTTTACGACCCATCTTGGACTCGAATATCACTCATATTTGCTTTTTGTCTAACACCATTTCCATAGTCTAAAATAAATATAAAATAAACAGCAAGTAATAAGTCATTAGCAAAAAATCATAAAGCAAGAAATGCTCATTAAAATGGTGTATAACATAACCATTTACTTAAGACTGTATTCCAATATCAAACAGCAAATTTCAACAATGCAAAAACCACAATTATGTTTGTATCTACCTAATAGTAAGTACCCAAGCCAGGTCCAGGATTCCGAATCCAAAAGTTCTTTCCACCTCATCCCTGCCTTGATCCTCACGCAGCAGTTGCCCTCTTGGAAGGGGACTGTTGGCATCAGGACCCTAAGCTAAACCTCCAGAGATCTAGTGGCCAGTCTGAGGGCCCCTCCTAGGGTGTGGCCTGCCCCACCTTCCCCTGTTTGGCCAAAGGGCTCCAGCGGGCAGGGTTTGGGTGGAGGCCCAGCAGGACTCACAGGTGGTCTGCAGGCTGGGCTCAGCAGTCAGGAGGCTGGGCTCAGCGAAACTAATAATACAGGTACTCACAGTGGCCATGGGCCAGCACCAGGAATAAAACAGCCCTGCGGCTGACGATGGCCCACGCTGCCCTCACTTAGGGCTTGGTTCTCCACTCCCTTGTCTCTGACGCCAGAGCCCTGGGAGGCAGGTCGCCTTGGCTCCATGTGATAACTGAAAAGGCCAAAGCCCAGGGCAGTCAGAGACTTTTTTGAGCTCACATGGCTGGTCAGTGGGAGCAGAACATAGGAACATGACCATCCACATCTGGCCACTGGTCACTCACTCTGGCTCCTTCTCTCCCGGCAAGATGCCTGTGCGAAAAGGCATGTGGTAGAGGAGAAGGCCCTGGGTAGGACCTGGGGATCCGGGGTCTTATCCCCACTACAAGTTCCCTAGCCCCCAGTGTGGCCTGACCTACCCACACCTGCTCCCGGGACATGGGTCCCTCAAGGCTCAGAGCCTCAGGATTTTTGCTCAGTGAGAACATCTCTGTATCCCAGAGCTGTAAACACAGCCAGCGCCAGTGGTTGAAGGCGGGTTGGCCTGTGACCTCCAGCCAGACTGAAGCCACAAAGATTCTTTCCAGATGTCCCCCTATCATCATTGCCCAGGGCCCCTGAGGTCTTCTCATGCCTGAAACACTTATTCAGACCCCAAAACCATGCACTCGCCCCCAGGGGCACTAGAATCCTAGAGGAGCAGCCTAAGAGGGGCAGTGCTTACTGAGAGAAGCAAGTGCTCATGGGGGAAACTCAGGCAGGAAGGCAGGCCAGCGGGGGCCTTCCTGGTGTCCTCGTGGCCTTCTGCACAGGTGCCTTGGGCAAAGCTCCTTCTGCCTCCCAGGACACTGTGAGCAGCCAGGAGGCTTGGTCCTCCCTCCAGGCTTTGTCTGTCCCCCACGGGCCTCAGGGTCAGATACTACATGGTCCAGCATCTGTCGAAGACTAAGAGAGGCCTCTAGGCAGGGAGCTGGGGCTTGGATCCCAATTCATCTCCTCCTGCTTGTGCTGTCCCCATTTCTGTTATCTGTGCTCCCTACACAGACAGTGAGCTTCTGTTAGAAGGAATGGCACCAAGGTCGGCAAAGTCAGTGCCTTGGGGGCTCAAGCCAGTTGTGTGATGCAGTAGAGAGTACAAACGACTGAGGCAAACTGGAGAGGGCCTGGTCATTTTCAGGAGCAGCCCCCCGCCACGGCCCACCCCCCTGATTTCTGCCTCGGAGGAATGCAAGCTTAGCTTGTCGGCTCTCTCAAAATTTCAAAGAGAAGCCAGCAATGCAGATAGTTATGTGAAATTGGCCAGTTTTTACCTGCGGACCCATCACCTGCTCAGGTAGGGTCTCTGGGCCTCCCTTCATTGCCTCCCCATCCTGAACCTTCCACCCACTCAGACTCAGTCTTTCCACCCGGCTTCACCAACGGTCCCCGTCTCCCAGGGGCCAGTGACTTCCTCAGAGCTGCATGCTCGCTATGCGTGTCTGACAGGCCCCCTCTCCTTTCCTTCTGGGGGAGTATCGAACTGCTTGCAGGGCAGGACAGAGGTGCTGCGCTGTGTAGAGCAGGGTCCAGCCATCGGGCCCAGGGCTGGCCGAGCAGAGCCGGAGAACGGGGGGCTGCCCGTCTCCATGAGATTTTCCAAGGGTGTGTCACCCCCTTCCTTCATTCATAAACACTTGCTAGGTCCCACTGTGCCCAGGCTGAGAGCTAGAAACAGTTCTAGCAGCGTCAAGGCAGTTAGGTCCCTGTCCTCAAGCAGCTCATAGGTGTAGCTGGGAGCAAAGATAACTGCTCTCTCATCCTTTGCCCACAATCTCCCAAGGGGGAAGGTGGTTAGCGGGGTCCAGGCTCTTGCACTTGGGTAGCAGGACCCCTCAGGGAAGCTGGTCTTCGGGGAAGGGGGCAGGAGACAGGACTGTGTGTCAGAGATACCACAGACCTCCGAACTTGCACTAAACACCATGCACCCAGGAACCAGAATCAGAGTGATTCAGGTGATTCTTGTGAGGTTAGGAAGCTCACCTGTATGTCTGCCCACTTTCTCCTCTCTGTGGCTGTGTCCGTGAGGAAGGGAGTACTCAGAAGAGTGGATATTCAGAGCAACCCATCGAGAAGGGTCCCAAGTCACGGTGAGATCCTCCAGGGCCGTCTGACCCAAGGCTGTACCCAACCAAAGTGTTAACTGACCGCTGGCCCTGCCCCCTCTCCCTAGGGAGATGGCTCCCAGGGCCCCACACACAGCTAGGCCACGGGGAAGACAACTGCTGGACACCCCAAAGGCTGGCAGATGGTGCAGGCAGGGCCCCTTTTTGGCCCTGCACCATCTCCAGCCTCAACAAGAAAAAGCTTTCTCTGAACAAGGAAATCCCCCCAGGAGCAAAGAGAGGTTTTGACAGTGCCCTTCAGACCAGGGCTGGCACCTGACTAGGCACTGTTCACAGTCCTATGGGCCGTGGTTTTCCCTTGGGTCACAAGGAGAGAAGACCCCTGCTGTCCCTCCGGGGGCTGCCATGGGAGTGCACGTTGCCCGGGAGGGGCTCCCCTGATAACAGCAGGGCTATTTCAGATAAAGGGTGGGTGGGGATGTAGGGGGCAGCATTCTTGTCCCCAGCGAGCTCATCGCAGAGGTCCTTGGGACGTGCCATATTCTGGCTTCCAGAGCAGTCCCCACTCCCTGCAGGAAAGTGCAGGGACAGACGCCCCTGAGGGTGGGGAGCTGGCCGGCCTCCCGTTTACAACCCCCTGCTCCAGAGTCAGTTATTCTCTAAAGCGAAGCCCACCTGTAGTGATGTAGCTCCACTAGCAATTAGTGATGGTTCATTAGAGTGCAATTAATAAATGAAACCCAGGATAAGAGCCCATCGTTTTGCTGAGAGTAACAGCCCTGCTCATACCATAAGTGGGAACCTCCAAAGAGCTCAAAACCCATAAGCGCCGGTTGCACTGGGGGCTGAGGGAGGGGCGGGCAGGCACTGGGGGCATGGTGGACGTGCCAATGTCTGCTGAGTGGGAAAGGGACAGCAGGGAGCTTCAGACCAGACACTACCTGCTTTGCTCCTCCTTTGAGATGCCCCTGGCCACATCTTGCCCAGCAATCCAGGGGACCTTGGCCAAGGTCAGAAGTGTGAGGGTCAGTTGTTTTCCCTCTTGCCTTTCTGGCCTCAGAGGACACTGCACTTGGGCATGGAGAGAAGGGGCCTGGAGAGAGAACAAGGTCAGAGTGGACCACAAGTCTTGAACTCCTCCTCTCTGACTAGCCAACCCCTTGCTCCCAGCAGACCTGGATCAGCCAGCCACTCCCTCCCCGGACCTGCCTAGGAGCCCACTCACGGCCCCCTCCCAGCCTCAGGCTCTGTCTTGTAATTGGGAATATCTCCCTCTCCATCTATTCAAGCCCTGCCTCCTGCAGGATACCTTCCCTCCCAGATCCAGCTGAGGAAGGGTCAGAAACACAAGAAGTCAGCCTTTGCCCACTCGGTTCTGGCCTGGCGACAGTCCCTGCTGAGGCCAACTCTCCCATTCCGTCCCTAGTGCAATAGGTGGGGCTCCTGGGTCTAGCAGCAGTCCCTGGCTTTTTCCTGTGCCCTTCAGGGATGGAAGCAGGCCTATGGCCTGGGACTCGGGCTGCCTCTTGGCCTTCAGGAGGATGGGGGAAGCTGGCCTTCCTGACTGAGAGGCTAGTGTGCAAAGTGCAGGTAGCGGGGAGTAGCTCTGCCTTCTCAGGACAGAACGAGGCCCGGTCATGACACCTGACACCTGTCCTGGAGCAAACTGAATCTAAACCTGTTTCCCCGAGTTTCCCAGGTTAGCGAGAAACAGGGCTATGGTGGACTAGGTCAAAAGGTCACAGAGCCCCTCGTTTTACCACCCATCCATCCGAAAGGTCTTCCCCAGCACCCCTCCTCCTCAGTCTGCCCAACCACCTCCCTTCCCCAGGAGCTTTTCCTGAGAGCATCCTCTGGTCTTTCAGGATTCAGGGGGGCTGCCTAACCAGGACCTCGGCAGCCAGAACACACCTAAATTGGGGCCCTCCCCTGTCCTCTGGTCCCCTGGGAGCTTCCCTGGGGTTGGCACTCAGGACAAGCTGGCCTGCATCCTGGGCTTCCAGGAGGAGGCCAGACCTTGACAGTTTTTCCTGTTGGGAGGCTTTGAGGAGTGTGGGACCACAAGGACACGCTGGGCAGGTGCAGGAGGTGGCCTTAGAGACCTCGGAGGCAGCTGGGGGTGGTAGGGCAGAGATCGGGTCCATGTGGCACACAAACCCCTCCGGGGCAGCCTGTGTGTGTGTGAGTGTGTGTGTGTGTGTGTGTGTGTGTGTGTGCACCCGAGCTGCGTGCACACAGGCTTGTGTTGCAGGAGGGCCATCCAAGGAGAGGGAATCGTCAGGAGAGACTTCCCGGAGGCAGCGACAATGACACACAGGTTCCACCCCTGAGGTGTGTGCCCCTGAGGCAGTTCACAGGACAGTGGCGGGAGCTTACCTGCTCCCCATCAGTGTCTTGTGCTTCTCCACCCCTCACCCCTGCTCGCAGCAGCAGCCCCTGGGAACCAGACCACACATTGGCCTGAGAGTTATGTGTGAGCTCACAGAAGGAAAGCAGGGTGCTCCCTCTTCGCTCCCACCCACAGCTATGCCTGGGCCTGGCCTCCGCAGGGCCACGTGGCTGCAGTGTGTCGGCACATACATACCACTCCAGCGCCCTGGAGGGTGTACACTTGGTGACAGCGTGGGACCCAGGACTGCTGCACTGTGCCTCAGAACCCAGCCCCAGTTCCATTCTGGTGTGGCTGCCCTCCCCACCATGGCTGGATTAAAGTCTGAGCCCCAGGACAGCAGGTGCACCTGGCAGCTCCCCTGCAGGCCCTGCTAGAGCGTCCAGGGCTCTCAGGCCTGGGAGGGAGGGTCTTAGTCTTGCAGATGGCTGTGCAGAAGCAGGCCCTGTAGAGCCAGCGCCCCTGGGCTCCGAGGCTGCACTGGGAAACCTGTGCTCCCTCAGGTGCCCAAAGGTTCTAGATCTCCCTCCCATGTGCCCAGCTGGGGGCACAGAATGCGGGCTGGGAGCAGGGAGTGAGCTGGTCCCCTTCTCTGATTCTACATGGAATCAGACACCCCCTCTAGCTCTTCAGTTTCTAGAACAGCATCAAGGCCCTGAGGAGTCAGCTGTACCAAGGAAAGCCATTACCCTGATACCCTCCCTCCACCTGCTAAAAGCTCCCTCCTTCCCCTGGGGCCTCACCCCTCTGCAGTTATTTCATCGCCACTCACCTAGCCCGACTGACCTCTCTGGTGTGTGCTTGAGGGGAGGAAGGAGAGATGTTTGCTTAACTCTGTCCGTGCCTGAGCGGAGTCAGCACCAGCAGCAGGCTGCCCTGGCCTTGCCCACGGTCCTTTCTGTCTCTTTCCACCCAGAATTCCTCCTACCAGTCACCCGGGAGCTTGTGTAAAGAAGTAGAGGGGACAAGAGGCCTGGAAGACAGGCTGACAAGTACAGGTGATGGGTTCCAAGCTGAATTCTGTCATTGCAGTGCTTGTGACTTAAGTCCCTCACTCAGCCTTGGTTCTGTCTTGTCCGAGCACCGGGAAGCCCCCAGGGGACACAAAATACCGTGCATGGTTCAGGTTGGTGTTTGGGGTACAGCAGGACTGACTTTGTCCTTACACACCTCCCTGGAACACCCGGCCCCTCAGTGCTTCTGCAGAAGTGTGGAGGTGAACACCCCATGCAGAATGCACAGAGCAGCAGAGTGAGAGCAGAGGGGCTGAGGCCTCTGACTTCAAGGGCAGCTGCTGGGAGGCAGAACCAGGGCACAGAGCGGCAGGAGGAGGGGCGTGCATTGCACCCTGCAGTCAGCAGAGGTGGTAGAGCCACAGGATGGGACATGGGGGGGGGGGGGCAGGCTGAGCGATGTGGCCAGTCAGCCTGGATGCCTTCTGTCCAGCCTGGCAGCTCCCTTTGGATGGGCCCTGAGTCAGAGGCGGGCTCTCTCTGGGAGACCCACCCCTTCTCATCTCAGGCCTCTCTCAGCTCTTCCCTTAGTCCCCTTCATGCTGCCCTCAGGTCCCTTTGAGAAACACCTAGGTTGTTTTATATCACAAATGGGGGAATGCCACGAACTGGGACTTGTGTGTGCAGGAGCTTAAGGTGCCTTCTTCCAGTCCCTACAACCACCCTTCAGCACTTAGAGAGGAGGCAGCTAAAGCTCAGGGAGGGGTGCCGACCTCCAAACCCAAAGCCTGTACTCTCTCTAGGACTGCACAGAAGCCAGAACCCCCCACTTGTAGACCCACAGTTAGGGTCACAATGGGGAGAAACCAGGCTGGGGCCATGAAAATAATGACAATAATAATAATATGAACACGTTTATGGTACTTGATAATGCAGCAGGTACTTTACACACATTATTTCACCTCATACCCTCAGCGACCCTGCATTATCACCCCCACCCCATGGACGAAGGAGGTAAGGCTCAGCACGCCCAGACTTGCCCGAAGTCACACGGCTGGGAAGGTGCAGAGCTGGGATTTGCAACCAGGTGGTTGGAATCAGAGCCCCATGCCACACGGCCTCTCCGCCAAAGCAGAGTGAGTCCTCACTCGGTCACTGCAGCTTGGAGACAGTCTCCCACCAGGATGGTTACCCACAGGAGTAGGGCTGTGACAGTGCGGAACAAAGAGCCAGGACAGTGTCACTCAAGCCCAGAGGACTGAGGGAGAAGTCAGGGCCAGTGGGTCTGGAGGGCTTCCTGGAGGAGAGGGACAAGCTGGGATGGGACGCACCACGGGCTGCTAACACTTGGGGCGCATTGGCTCTGAGCTTCTGGGCTGACTTGCCTACCCCATGCTCCCTTTGGGGACCTCTAGGGGTGGGGCCAAAGGCTGGTGGGGACACCGTCTCTGCTTCCCACCCTGGGGTACTGTCTGTGCACCTGAGTGTGTTAGGTGGTGAGGTCCCCGAACGGCCCCTTCCTCGTGATGGCTGCGGTTAACGTAGCAACACCGTCTACAGCCCCGGCCCCCAAACCTCAGCAGACGTATTAACGCTCTCACTGAGCTGTTCGATGGCTCCGGGTCTCAGGGACACTTACCCCAGAGCCCTGTGGGATGCACGGGGTTGCACGGGGCCGGGGCTCCCACCTCAGCTCGGGCAGCTGGGCACTGCAGCACCGGGAGAGCTGGAGGGCCGGAAACCCCTTCCCCTGGCCTGCCCCGTGCCCAGCTCTGGGTGCCCGGCCCAGAGCCCTGCAGAAGGCAGGAGCGCATGTGAGTGTTCCACGGCAGGGGTTCAGAGCTGGGGGGGGCTGGACCAGAAGCTCAGGGAAGTGCAAAGGGGGTGCTGGTCAGGGGGCAGAGCACGGCCGCCCTGCCCGGAGCGCTCCTCCCACCGACAGAACCTGGAGAAGAGGGCCAGGACGGCGGGGTGGGGGTGTGTGCACACAGGCGCCCGCTGGGCGGCCCTGTACGGGCGGGCCGGGAAGCCAGGCCGGCAAGGCGTCTCCCCCACCCCCACCCCTGGCCCCGAGCTCAGTGCCTGAGTTCGTGTGAAGGCCTCAGTGGTGGCCAGAAAGACAGTGTGGTCACCTGAGGGGGCAGGGCAGCCAAAGAGAGACACCTGGCGTCCCCTGGCCTGGGATGACACGAGTGTCTGCCCGGGAGGCAGCTCCTCGTGCTCCACCCGCTCTTCGCTCAGATTTATGGGTGGTGAAGTCAGGGACAGGTGCACGGCAGGCAGGACAGCCTCCCTCTGACTCAGCCTGCCCCTGCCCTCCCCAGGAAAGCCACATCTGAGGCAACGAAGGACCAGAACTCCAAGGCGGTCACGTCTGTGAACGCGGAGCCCCCATCTGGGGGGGTGGGGGAGGACACGGTCAACGTGGAGACCCCGGCAGAGGATGTGGGGTGACAAGGTGGGGCAGCGGCTGGTGTGCGTGGGAGGGGGCTCAGCTGGAAGCCACCTGAACACCTCCTTGGGCTCAGTTAAAAGCACTTAAAAGAAAAAAATCATAACCCTGTCACACTTCATTTCCCCAGCCTGCTCGGAAAACGAGTTGTTCTACGTAAATGAGTTTTCAGACAATGGAAGCTTATCTTCTTTACGACCGTTGTTATTATTTTCATGGTGGTTATTACCGCATCTCCCACTGAAATGGCACATTGTCGCTTCCCGGCACGTCCCCACCCATCGCTCAGAGGAGTCACCCGGGCCAGGAGGGCCGCGCTGCTCCCATTGCTTAGAGGAGAATGTTGAGGTTCGGGGAGCGTAGGTAACTGGCTCGAGCTCGAGTGAGCCGGAGGAGGGGGGACCCAGCACTGATGCTCTCAGTGAGGGGCCAGCATTCTGGCTGCTGTCCCGGAAGGGCTTCTTATCCTGCTTCATCCTCCCAGGGCACTGCCCACCGTCGTGCCACACAGTAATGTCCCTGGACTTCCAAGCGTTGGGGTCCACTCTCATAGGAACTGTCTAATAATTCTCACTCCTCTACCCTGCAGAAGGCTTTCCAGTCCCCACGTCTTGTGCAGTTTTAACACTGCAGGCGATTTAAGGTACCAGCGTTTGTGTGCACACTTGGGCTTTCACATTGGGGGGCTGCCTCCCTGGTGTTCACTCTCGGGGTGCTTGGGCTGGACACGCAGGAGGACTGACTGGCTGATGCCAGGACTGCCGTGGGCGCTGGCATCGGGCACCGTTGATATAGACCCACCTGCAGGTGCCACGATGTCCCTGATCTTCTCTGGTCAGAAGAACCCCCGGCGCCCATCTCGCAGGTGGGAGGTGGTCCCTCGCTCAGAGGACAGGCTTTACTTCTCCCCTTGACACCTCACCAGGGACTTAGACAGAACTCATCATCTGCCTCACAAAGAGCAGAAAGCTAGCTGCTAAAGACAATGGGGTGGGGAGGGGGAGGAAGAGGGCGAGGAGGGACATCAATAAAAGGAAAAGAGGCTAATTCTGGGTCAGACCAGCAGATGTTTTTCTGCCATAAAGGGATAGGTGGGGCTGCTGGGGTGATATGAGAAAATGTGAAAGAGGAAGAAAAATTGCTCTAGGATTTCATACAAATGCACGTGTGCACCTGTATGTGCATGTCTTTGTGAAGGTCTGCGTACTGGCTGTGTGTGGGTGAGCACTGTGTGTGCGAGTATGTGCTTGGGACTGTGTCTGTAGGCATGCATGTCTGTGTGTTTTGTGTGTGTGTGTCCATGCATGGGGGGTGTGCATCTATGTGACTGATGGGAAGTTCAGGGTTGTGGTGAGTGG
Organism: Lyroderma lyra; assembly: GCA_004026885.1. Lineage (NCBI taxonomy): Eukaryota > Metazoa > Chordata > Mammalia > Chiroptera > Megadermatidae > Lyroderma > Lyroderma lyra. The sequence continues at coordinate 39,737 of PVJL010009667.1, forward strand.
ACCTGGGCTGGGATCCTGCCCTGGGCTGGACATATGTGAGGTAACACAGGAAAGGGCGTGGTGCCTTGGGCCCATCCTTGCAGCAGAGAAGGGAGCAGGCCTCACTGTAGGAGGGACAGGAGGTAAGGAGCTTCTTGGGCAGGCAGGGAATATTGGCAGGTGCCTCTTTGCAGATTGAAGTGGCCGGATGCTTGTTGGAACCTGGTTGGATCCGGTTGCTGTGGTGACATCTGCAGTCGGGGGTGGGGGAGATGGGGGCAGGCCAGGAGGTGGGGGGAAGGGCAAGAGGTAGTTCAGTGATGTGTTAATGAAAAGCAAAGGGGAGTTGCAGACCCTGTGTCAGGGCCACACAAAGGAAGCGGTGGGAGGCCGAGGGGCACAGTGCCCAGAGAAGAAGCTGATGAAGCCTGTCTGTAGCGTGGAGACAGGAGCAGGGAGGGATGGCTGTCCACTCTGCCCACTCGCAACTCATCTACCGGCTGCCCACACAGAGCTCCAGAAATTGGGGTGGGAAGGGAAGGCAGTTCATTCACGCCTTACTTGGCCTCAGCAAGTCCCAACCGGATTGGGGACTCAGGGCCCTTGGGTAGTGGCCCTAAGGGGCTGCAATCACAGCTACTGCTGTAGCTTTGGCTGAGAGCACTGGAACCTCCAGGGGAGTCTGCTCGGTGTGCTCAGGGCTGGGTGAGTGCACGAAGCTTTACAGATGGTTAGTGAAGGGGAAAATAGTGACAGCTACAACGAGCATTTGCTTAGAATTTTATAGCTTGAAAACACATTCCTCTTCTTACAACAAGATTAGGAGAGAGACAAAGTTTTCCTTTTCTAAAGTTTTAACATCTTGCAAAGCAGGAACGTGAAGCTCAGAGAGGTTCAGACACTGGCTCAGTGTCACAGAGGAAGTGGGAGTGATGGGACTAGAAACTGGGGCTGCTGACGTCAGCTCCCTCACCTCACTCCCCTTTCTTCAAGGCAGCCTCAGGTCCTTCCGGTGCCCATTTTTCTCCTTTGGCAAGTGCCTTAGGCTGTCTGTGTGTCCGGGGTAGCTGCGGGGAGGAGGGAAGGAAGCGTAATCAGCAAAGCCTTCCGCCTCCGCCTCCTCACCCAGGTGACCCCCCAGCTCCCAGGGGCCCCGCAGCAATGGGCTGCCAGCCTGCTGAGCCCGCAGCGCCAACAGCTGTCCCTGGTGCTGACGCGCCATTGTCCCAGCAAGAGGCTCAGAGGGCAACAGGCTGCCCCAAGCGTCTCCCTCAAGTACGCCTCTTCCCGGGTCTTCTCTAGCTCTCTCGTGTACCTCCTTCTCCCTCCTCTGTCCCTGCTCCACCCTTCTCCTTTCCTCCCTCTCCATCTCCTCTTCCTCTTCAAATCATAGACTTCCAGAGTGGCAGGGTGCTCCAGGAGTCACCAACGCAGCCTCTCCCACCAGCCACTTTCTGCCTGTGTGATGCTGACCAAGTTTATGACCTCGGTGAGCTCCCCTGCCCACATTTTAAAAGCAGAGGTACTGATGTCTATTTATGGGGTTGTGGCGGGGACTTGGGACAACGGCTCACGGCCACCCAGCCCCATGCCTGGCATCCAGCAACTGCTCGCTAAGTGGTACTGCCACGATGATGTCTGGGTCATTGGTGTTCTCCTCAGACTTTCTCCCAAAGTTGATGCATTTTTGTCTCAAAATGTAGTCTCTTTGGAGAGTTTTCGAAGTGCTGCATTATTCTTAGTGTTTAGAGTAGTTTGCATTTACTTGGAGTAGACTTTTTTTTTTAACAGAACATTTTAAACTGTTTTTTATTAGTTGCAATTATTTTTTAAATATTATACTAAATAAAGTGGAATAAAATAGCCTCCAAATATTAGTAATACTTCTAAATAAATTTAAAAATCATTGGGCTGATCTTATTATGCAATTGGTGGAGGAAAGATTAGCTTGTTCTTTCTTTTAATTTGGAGTAGACTTTTATTGATATTTGTATTGAAAGACTTATTGAGCAGGTCCCTTTTCCATGCTGAGCCTCAGTGTTCCCCTCTGCAACATGTAAGAAATAGTCGCTGCCTGAGGAACAGTGAGGGTGTTTGTAAACCAAGGGAAGAAGCCTTTCCTGGAGAGGGGCACCTCCTGCTTGCTTGTGTGTCTCCAGGCATGCACTTGTATGTCTGTTGTCATGCAGGGAGGTGCTGGGCTCAGCTCTGCACGTGTCTGTCTGTGGGCTGGGAGTTCTAGACCACAGGAAAGAGGTGCATCTTTGGATCCTAGCAGCACCTGCTGTACAGCCTTGTCCTGTGCTTGTAAAGTGTGCATGCATGTGGGGCCCTCACTGCAGTCCTGCTCCCCTCCTCTCAGGAATGTCTCTCACTTCAGTTGGAGAGATGATGGTCAGAAAAGCCTGATCCTGACCCTGACTCACGCTTTCTCTCTCCAGATTTGGTCCTCAAGGTGGTAGACAACAAAAAGAAGGAGGAGCTGCTGTCCTACCAAATCCCCATCAAGTACCTGCGTGTCTTCCACCCCTACCACTTTGAGTGGGTGAAGGTGAGTCAGAGTCCTGGGGTCTGGGCCCATGCAGGCCTGGGAGAGGTAGGGGAGAGCCCCCAGCTATTCCCTCAGAGCAGCCCTGGGCATCTATGCCCATCCTGCACTATGACAAGTCTGGGACCATGTAAGGCTCAGGAATCTGAGCTCCCGGCAGGTAGACAGCAATGACTTGGAATTCTTCCAATCCATCTTCATAAAACAGCCCAACTGGCTTAAAACATCTACCACATCGAGTAGATCCATCAACCAACAATCTATTGTGATTTCATATATGTTGAGAGAGTGAGAGTATATTTAAAAATCAAAGCAATGAAGTATCTACAGAGTACCTGCTATGTTTCAGGTCCTGAGCCAGACACTACACATACTGTCTCTGGTCATCAAGGTGAATTTTATTTTGCATACATAGGACTGGGGCACAGGAAGGAGGAATCCTCTCACCCTGGGTCACAGAGCAAGTGAGGCGCAGAGTCAAGGGTGAGCCCAAGTCACACTGTCTCCCAAGCGGGTTCTCTCTGTGCTGCGTCCACATGCTCTTTGGCAGGGGGAAGCCCCAGTAGAGTTGAGGTATTTAGGAGATGAAGTGTTCTGTGAAACGCACTCATCTTGTGGGCCTCAGGCCCCTCAGTCCGTGGTTTGAATCTCCCAAACCAGGTCCCCTGTCTGTCCCCTCTCCCCAGTGCTGATGGGTAGAAAGGAGAATTCACTCACTCATTGCTTAAGTACTTATTAAGCACCTACTATGTGCCGGGCACTGGGCCAGAGATGAGCAGAAACATCATTTCCCTCTCCTCCAAAGTGCACTACAGACCTGTGTAGTAAAGAACAAAGTAAAGTTGGATCCTCTGGGTTCCTATCCCAGGTCTGCTGCTTGCTAGCTATATATATATATATATATATATCATAAGAAGCTGCTTAACCCCCAGACCTCCATTCCTCATCAGCAAAATTAAGACAATATACCTCTTGCCATGGCCATTTGGAGAATCGAGTGCAATGATAGGTATAAGGCACCTAGTAAGATGCTCAGCACCTCGTAAGTGCTCAGTTCAGACTAGTTCCCCTCCTCCCTCCTTTCCCCAGGCCCTGATACCCACCTTCTTTCGATGTGACTCCTCATCCATGGCCTCAGGGGTCTATACCTTCCCTAGCCCCCAAGGACCAGGCACCGGGGGCAAAGCCGAGAGAGATTCGTTCCTCACCTGGGACACTGGGCACCTCAGGGGCAGTTCTGGGAGCATCACCCAGGCCCCCCTGCCTCTCTGTCCAGGACTGTTATCACATCTTTACAAAGAGAGCAGGCAGCCAGTGGTCCTTGGGAGGGTGATGAAATATTCAAATAGAAAAGGGAAGATTTATTATATTGATCTCCTTGGAAGGGCTCGCAGGGACCATGAGCTTTAATTATCAGCTCGGCGCCTCAGTGGAGCAATGCCAGTGGTCGTCTGACGAGGGCCAGATTTATGGCCAGGGCCTGCCCCTGCCTCCTGCTCCTCCTTGTGTGCCTTCTTCCCCCACCCTGCTCCCAGCCCGCCCTGTCTGGGGAAGCCAGCTCCGGGAGGGCAGCTGCACTCGCTGCCACGCGGGCTGCGCTCCGGGAGTGCACGCCGGGGCCGCTAGGGCGGGTGGCCGGGAAGGGGCCACGCTGTCACAGGCGTCAGGATCTCCCTTGGCCGCCTCCTGCTGGCCTGACAGTGTGGGGCAGGGGTGTCTGGGGAAGAAATCAAAAAGGGAAAAAGCAACTGGGCCTTTCAAAGTAGCCGAAGTGATCTGGGACGGCAGGGATGATGGGGGTGCAGATGAAGATAAATGATACCTAACCTTTTCTAGCACTTTCTAGGCACATAGCCCTGCCCTTGTCTTCCCTTGCTCTGCTCCTCACACCCCATGCAGGGAGCGCTGCAGGGAGGACAGGCAGGACAGGCGGCTCCCAAAGCCTTTTGTCTGTTTGGATTTTGTGAGGGGAGGAAAAGCCACCCCCCCACATTCCCTGGCTCTTTCTCTTATTTTGTCCTTTCATGAGTAGTGACCCCTTACCTACCTACACCCGCCAGGTGAAAATTTTAGGGCCTCCCTACCCTTCCTTGAGTTCTGTTTCTGAAGATGTTTGGCTAGTCTTCTAATTAGGTATCTATCCATCCATCCATCCATCCATCCATCAACTACTTACGGAGCCTCTTCCATTAGCCAGGCCTTGGCCAGGCCCTGCTTCCACCCCACCCCCCACCATTACCTTCTACCCCTGGGGCTTTCACAGCCTCAGGAGAACTGGCAGTGTTACAGGAAGATGCGATCCAAAGACTTAACCCCTCTCCCTTTCCTCCCAGCCCTCAAACTCCCCAGGAGTGACAGATTCAAATTCAGCCATGGAGTGAGTAGGATCAGGTTGGAACCAGGGGGCCCACGCTCCAGGCCCCGCTCTGCCCCAACATGGCTGAGCTGATCCACCTCCTAGCACTGTGAGCTGGCAGACTAAGAAGTGCTCTGCAGTCCCATTTCACAGGTAGGGACACAGAGACCCAAGGGGAATCTGGTGCGGGAGCCCAGAACTCCTGACCCACAGCCACCCCTGGGATGCCAGCATGTGTCAGACCTGTAGGTGTCCTCTGCTCCCAACGCCCACCCCCCACACTTTCTACCAGGCCCCTTCCTGAGTATGGTCAGCAGAAGCCACAGAGCACTCCTGCAACACCTCGACCTGCAGGGCCCCACTGTGGGGCTGCCCTATACACACCGTGTAGAGTCTGGGCCCCTCCGCCCCCCACCCGCTCCCCTGTCCCAGCACAGATGTCCTCCCTGGCTGCTGCTGGTGGCAGGCCAGAGAGCACAGAGGTAGAAGAAATTGCTCCTCTTTCTCTGTGGGCTGTCATGAGCGGGTGTGCTCCGGCAGCTTATCATTCACACCTGACCATCCGGCCAGACTAGTTGTAAATTAGTCCCTCACCCCACAACTCTCAGACCGCGCCCCCCACCCCCAGCTGTTATACCTGTTGGAGCCCCTGTGAGCAATAGAACAGTGAATCCCTCAGGCCCAGACCCCCACCTCTACCCCCCCCCAAACTTTGAAATGTCATCATCAGAGGTTCCGTCCTTTGACAGAAGGGGTTCAGTCTGCAGAAGCCCCAGAAAGGGCTGAAAGGCCCTAAGCACTATTTTAAGCACTTATCAGCTCTCACTCATGTGGCTCGCTGACAGCCAGCTGAGACGGGTCCTGGCTGAGGGGCGTGGGAGAGGGTGCTGGGTGTTGGTGGAGGGGTAGAAAAGGAAGAGATCCAGAATAAGCCCCTACTTACAGGCCCTCTCTCCCACTGAGGGGGCTGGAGGTCAGAGCTTGAAGGACCAGGGAGAGTATGGTCAACCCCTCAGTGTACAAGTTGGGAAACTGAGGCCCAGAGTGGAGCAAGGACTGGAATGAGTGGCTGGGCAGGAGTCGATCTGGCAGGGGCCTCTCCCCATCCTGAGGTACACCTGAGGCATGGCTCCTCGGACATGTCCAGAGCCCCTTCCTCATCCTGCTTCCTTCTCATCAGCACCTGTAATTAGGATCCCCAACCAGCCTCCAGGTCCAGCTGCTCCCCAGCCCCTCCCTGAGGCCACTGCCAGTCTCCCCCTGTCCCCGCCCCCCAGGTCCTTATGGTTCTTTTTCTCACTCTCATAAGCACGGTCCACCTCTTCGTCCCCTCTCCTCCTTCCCTTTCCCCTTCATTAATGACACTCATTTATCCCACAGACACACACAGGGCTCCGACTCTGGGCCAGGAGCTTCTGCGTAAACCTGGGAATTCAGCAGTGAATGAAGTAGACATGGCCCCCGCCCCTGTGGAGCTTGGACAGAAAATAAACAAGGAAGAAATGAGAATAAACACAGGCTGTGATGAGTGGCCATGCAGGGGCTAGGAGAATGAGGTGGGCTGCTTTTGTACAAGTGGTCACAGAAGCACGGCGACATCTGAGCGAGAGAAGAGAAGGGAAGAGAAGGCGCCAGCCACTGAGTTGGTGGGGTGGGGTGTGGCAGAGGGGTGTGCACTTGCAAAGACCCTGAGGCAGAAACAAGTGGGGTATGTTGAAGGGTGACCCAAAAGAGGCTGGAGCAAAACGAGGAGCCTGCGGGGCCCAAAGGGCAGGTAGGCCAACACGTGCAGGCAGGACTTGGCCCTCATGGTAAGAGTGACGGAATGCATTCTAAGGGCAGCAGGGGTGGAGAGGGTCACGGCAGGGTCTCAAGCAGGGGAATGACATGACCCAATTGGTTTTTAAGAAGACAGTTTGTGCCACCATGCATCAAACTGCCTGGGGAAGTGGGGGGTCAGAGAAGTAAAAAGAACCACAGGAATCTCAGCTGGTGAAGGTTGACGAGAGAATGGGAACCCAGTAGTGGACAAAGAGTGAGGGCCCAGAGTCAGATCAGGAACTGATTGGGAGGGCAATGGAGGTATGGGGGACAGAAGCAGTATCTTGTCCCTTTGAGCCTAAAAGAGCACAACCTTGGGCAGAGGAAGACCCTACTGAAGCAGGAGGAGGTGCAGAGGTGTGGAGGCAGGAGTGAGTCCACTGTTGGAGAGAAAGATGGCAGGAAGGCTGGCTAACCATCCCCAAGAGGGCCCAAAGCCCCACCACACCCACAGTCCCCCTGTCCACTTGAGCTCAGGACCAAGGTGGCTCACCAGCCAGTGGTTGTCCCCCAGAGAGGCAGCCCAAGGGGCATCTCAGAACTTTATTACCTTTAGCCCTGAGTAGGGGTCCCTCCTAGAGGTCTTCCTGGCCCCTGCCCCAGCTCATCCCTCTCCCCACCACATCTCTTAGGTTTGGTGGATTCACAGTCCTGGGGGGCGGGGGGCAGGGATTCAGACTAGTTCAGACACTAGAGGCTGCACTGTGTAAGGAGATCCCCAGTGAACATGTGCCCTCTGTGACAGTGCCATCTCCTGGGGTCGGCTGTCCACTTATGTCACTGCTGCTGACTCTGATGGCCCAGGAGAACTCCTTGACTCATCTGTAGCACCTGTTGAACCCTGATGACCTGTGAGCCCTCCTTGCTGGCTGGAGGAATGCAGATAACTGATGCGCTCACTCTCAGCCATCTTATGAGCTTAGGGCATGCACATGCATGTGTGCACGCACACGCACACGTACACACACACGCACATGCACACGAACACACACACGCACATGCACACGCGCACACACACGTACATGTACACACACGCTCACATACACGTACACACATGCACACGTGCACACGCGTACACAAGCACACGTGCACACGCACATGTACATGCACACATACACACACGTGCACGTACGCACACGCACATGCACACGTGCACATACACGTACACACGCACACGCACACATACATGCACATACACATACATGTACACATGTGCACGCACACACACGCACATGTACATGCACACACGCGCACATGCACGCACACGTACACACACATGTACACACACGTACATGCACACACGTGCACGCACACATACACGCACACGTACACACATGTACACGCACACATGTGCACGCACACACGAACATGCATGCGCACACACGTACATGTGCACATGCGCACACACACACGCACACACGCACATGCACACGCAGCACACACGTACGTATACACACACATACACGTATGCACACGCACATGCACACGTGCAGACATGCACACGTGCACATGCACACATGTACATGCACACACGCACGCACATACATGCACAAGTACACACACGCACACACACACGTGCACACGCGCACACACACACACACGTATGGACACGCGCATGCGCGCACACACACGTACATGTACACACACGCATACGCACACATGTACACACACACGCACACATGCACGCACACGTACACACATACACATGTACACACATATGCACACACACGTACACACACGTACACACACGCGTACACACATGCACATGCACACATATGCACACATGCACACACGCACACGTACACACAAGCACACGTACACGCACATGCACACACACACACGCGCACACGTACATGTACATGTACACACACACACACACATCCGAATTCTACTCTACAGCCTCCATGCCCCCCAAGCCTAGTCTGGGATTCCCACTGGGGAGCGGGTCATTCTGGAAAGGTCCTCCATAGGTGAGGCAGGGACGCAAGGCCTATTAAAGATGGGCAGCCGGAGCATTCAGATGTGACCACGGCCACAGTGAGTCATGGGGAAGGGAACCTGGAGCTGCAGCCCATCTCCTGACCAAAGCTCTGGCTAGTGATCAGAAGGACCAGGTCCATTACCTATCCTACGTAGGGCCACTGCACTCTCCTCTGTCCCATCAACCCAGCGTCCACTTGGGGGCCCTTCGCTGCCAGCCTTGGGCACAGAGGTGAGAGTGCTGGACACCAAAGCACGCATGTCCTGACCCCCGTGTCCTTACCTCCCGAGGTGACCCAGGACCCAGCCCCTCGGGGACTACCCATCACCTCAGTCTCCTTCCCTATTCCATCCATGATGAGCTTTGATGTTCCTCGGGTTAGCCAGAACGGTGCCCTCAGGTATGGCTCCTTAGCTCGTCCGCTCTGTCACTGCTTCAGACTCTAGTAATTCACCTCCTGGTTCACTCGGTGACTCCGTCAGCTGTTCACCTGACCACTGAGTAAAAGTTTACTGGCCCCGCCGTGTACCCAGGGCGTGTGACCTGTGCTGCGGAGAGGCTCCGGTGAAGAGGCACACACGAAAAGGGTAAACATCCACGCGGGATCGTGTGTAATCCAATGCAGGCACTCCTCACTTCACGACCAAGTTCTGTGCCTACGACTAGGTCGTTAAGTTAACTGGCCGATGAGCAGGGTTAAAGGCGATGTCTTGTGGTGTGTCGTGGCACCACACCTAAACAAAATACGAGTGTGCAGCTTCGCACGACCGCGAACACTTTGCGTAGTGAATGCTAACTGATGGTGAGAAGGAGACACCAGCTGAGAAAGGGGATCCCGCAGACTCACAGACTGAGAAAGGGGGTTCCCCGAGCTGGAGACCTGGCCGTGAAGATGGAGCGCCCAGCGGTAGTAAAACAGGCGGGTCGTTGAGTGAGGAGTGGCTGTGATAACCTGGGAGGGACTGTCAGAGCTGCACAAATCAGAGGAGAGGAGGCAGAGAAGGACACGTGGTATGGTCCCCCTGACGTGCGGCACCAAGAATGGGCAAAGTCAGAAAGACAAACGGTAGAATGGTGGTTGCCAGGGACTAGGGGGAGGGGAAATTGGGGCGCTATTGTTTAATAGGTACAGAGTTTCTGCTTGGGATGTCGAAATAGATAGTGGTGATGGTTACAGAACATTATGAATATACGTAATGCCACCAAATTGTACACTTACAGGTCATTAAAATGGTAAATTTTATGTTATATATATTTTACAGCACGCAGAGAAGTTTTTTAAATCAATGGCGAGAGCGCCGTGAAGCCTGGGCTATTAGGGCAGGCATTCGGACACAGGAATCTTGAGTTTTTAGTAGGGAAGGGTTGATGCCTTCGGGAAGAAGAGCACAGGCGTGGGGGTGGCTGCCGGTGTTGGAGAGGAGACCAGTGTGTCTGAGCATGTTGGGGGGCGGGGTGCAGTCTGCGGCTGGGTCCATGTGAATGGCCAGATTCATGTTTCCCTGTAGCCTGCACTTCCATAGGAGTTTGCCCCACAAGGTGGTCCCAGCATTCCTAGGGGCTTTATAGAAGACAGGGGTGTTTGGGAAGTCCTTCCTGTTATCTGACCACCGATGATCATGTCTGGTGTGGCAATTATACAATGAGGCATCCCTTCGGAGATTCAACCTTCATTTAAAGGCAAAGACATTTGAAGAAGGCTCAGACACGAACAAGAGGGATGGTGCTGGGGAGGGGGGACCCTGGGGACTGAGGATTCAAACCCAAACCAATCCTTGGCCTGATTTCCCCAGAGTCATTTTGCACATGGCTCTGCATTTGCCCAGAAAATTATGAACCAATCAGCAGGCAGTCCCAAGGGGCAGGAGACACCGACTGCTTTAATGAATCAGCCTTTCCCCACCCCCGGGGCCCTCTCTGGCTGCCTTTGCTGCCTAACTAGTCTGGGTGGGACTGGCACCCCTCACTACAGAGACTTGTCCCCAGTCCTCTTGTGCGTGTGGGGCTCAAGGCCTGAAGTCCTGAGATGACAGGACACTTGTTGAGGGTCACCCGGCACCATGGGAGTTGGGCCAGGTTGAAAGCTCACTGGCAACCGGCACAGAGGTGCCCAGGTGCCAGCAGTGAGGGGACAGGGGTAGGCTTCTGTGGCACAAGGTGGGGAGCGGGGGAATGGGCAGAGCCCCAGCTGCAAGGGGCACCAGTCGGCAGCCCTGGCTCAGAGCTCACACATCCCCTTTCTGAACTTCAGTCCCCTCATCTGTATAGTTTGGGGGTGAAGGATGGCTACGTAATTCTAGGACCTGCCTCTCTGATATCTTGGAGCGCTGGGATTTCCCACCAACTGCTCACCAGGCCAAAGCACTGTGGGCGAGGGTTTGAGGCTGGCAGACCTAGGTTTGACCCCAGCTCTGTGCCTCACTAACTGGGTGACCTTTGGCAAGCTGCTGACTTTCTCCAGCTCCACTACTAACTCCTACCTTGTTGGGCTGTTAGGAGAGCTTCAAGGGCTAACCTAGGCAAAGCACGTAAGCCCAAGGTGGAAGCTAAATGGTTCTGTTCCGTTCAGAGCTACCCTACCCCTGGTGCCAAATGCCCCTCTCAGGCCAGCCATGCCATTGCTCTGGCTGCATTTGGCTACAAGTAACAGAAACCCCAACTCCCGTGGACTTAATCCCTGAGACGTATTGTCACACATTGCAAGGGTCCCCGTGTAGGATGCTGCCGGGAGTGGTTGATGTGCAGCTCGGCATTATCCTCAAGGACTCAGGAGCCTCCCAGCACCCCTGAATGGCTAACTTCAGCTGACTCATAGGGGCAACTATTGCCTGCACCTCATCCAGCTGTGACTGTGACCCAGAGGAAGGGGGACCCGCCCCTTCTCCTCTGTGTGGTCTTGATGAGAAACTAGAAACCTCCCCAGCAACCCCTTGTAGACCACCCTCTCATCTCACTGGCCAGATGGGTCACATGCACTGCTGTCAGCCACGTGCTGAGGGCACGAGTGGCATCACCATGCCAGTAGCAGATGAGGGCAGGTGTGGAGAACGGGGCTGGCCGCCGGGAGCGGATTCTGCTAGCTGGGAGGAAGGAGAGGAATGGTTGTGGGGTGGGTGGCCCTCAGGGTCTGCTCATCCCTTTCAGAGCCTGGTGGTGATTGCAAAACCTGAGCTCTGCTGAGTTAAGGGATGGGCGGGCTTGACCTGGCCCAGCCTGCTGGCTCCCCCACACAGGGGGGGACTTAGGACTTGCTCCTAGCCTGCACCCCACATCTCTGAAGGGAGCAGGGCATTGCCCGGCAAGCTGCTCCTGTTAGCCCGGCCTCTTGCAGAGCTGAGGCAGACCCCCCGGCCGATGGGACACAGGCAGTGGTGAGCGAAGGTCATCTCCTGTCTCAGCTGCCACAGCCGGTCTGTACCCAAGCTCTCATGGGGCCCATTTCCAACCCGCAGACCCTGCCCTAGTGCCGGCCTGGTCTTCTCCTGCCTGAACCATCGCTGCAGCCTCCACTCGGGTCCCTCCCACCCGTCCTGTGAGAAGCGGCCTTGGACACCTTGGCTCAGGACCCAGGTCTGCCCCAACCTTGCTTGTCGTCCAAGCTCCCTCAAGGCCCCACCCAGCATCATTGTTGGCAGCTACGCCTCCCAGGATGGCAGCCCTGGGTGTGGGTGCGGGTGAGAGGGGCCCCGGGAATGGAAGGAGGCACCATGGACTGTGTAATAAAGGCTCTGTCCCCAGGGAGGGCAGGTCTGCCTCAGTGGCTGGGGGTTAATGGCTTTGCTGAAGATCACAGCTGAAGGTTAATCTCATTGCTTAATTCCACAGCCCCATGGCCTTTCCCATTAGCAGCTGTGGGCAATGGCGTCTCCCCCACCCTGCCCCACCCCCACATACACATGCCACCAGCACCTCCACCAGGGCCTTGGCATCAGACTGTGAGGGTGGTTTAACCTGGATTCCTTCCTCGATGCCTTGGTCCCCTCGCTCTGCCCACTACACATACAAGACAGGCTGACCCTCCCTCCCCAATTCCAGGTCTGAAGGGGTCTTTCCTGGGGACTCATCCTGGGGGACCATTCAGAGAAGGAGTTTGTCCACACTGGGCAGGCAGACACCATTTCTTGTTTTGTAGACTTCGTTTAGACACATGAATAGGCCCCAGGGAGGACAGCCAGCATTTATTAAATACCCCTCTCAGGTGGGAGCTAGGGAGGGGGAAGCAGGGGACGGAGTCACGGGTCCTTGAGTGCCCCAGTGCCGGGCAGATGGTCTAGGATATGTGGATGCCCCTCTGGGGTGGCTCTGGAATGAGCATGGTTTGTGCATCAATCCCAAAAGGCCACTCCCAAGCACCACAGAACCCAGAAGCAGTTCTCTGGCCTGGCCTGATAGCCAAGTGGCTGTCCCCGAGCTGCCACCATGGCCTGCTCTCAGGAACACTCCCATTACCCAGTCACGGTCCCTGTGTTCAGGCCCTCAAAGTGACTGCAACCCATCTCCCCAGGGACAGGGACAGGGGCAGACACAGCTGAGCCTTGGACGGGACCTCAGAGAGCCAGAGCAGGCACATTAGTGTGACAGGCATCAGGGCCCTGCCACCGCGGGGGGAGTAGCAGACCCAGAATGATTTTTCAGGATCTTGCATCAATAGCTCCCGGAGCCAGCGGTGCATTTGTGCTGACCTTTCAAGTGATGACTGGTCCCCGCAGGGGAGTGGCAGGCGGGAGAGGCTGCTGGCTGCGGCCGACAGCCCCTGGCTGGGGCAGAGTCTGTACCAATGGCCCCCAGCCCCTCCCTGTGCTGGGGTGTGCAGGGCTGCCTGCTGGGGCTACAGACTGACGCCCCAGCATCCCCTCCCTCACTCCCTGCCTTCCGGCCGTTGCAGAAGCTGGGCCTCCTCCGCCTGGAGTCCCTCCTAGTTCCAGGCATCACCTGCCCATGCCAGGCTGGGTGACGCTTGTACACTTTGTGTTCCCACCCAGAAGACCTCCCTCCCTCCCTCATCCTGCCGGTCTTCCTTCAGGGCCTTCCTCTGGCCCCTGGACCTACAGGTGGCTTCTCTGACCACCCACCGAATGGCTCATTTAGCCGCTTCTTTGGGGACTATGGCTAATGGCCTCTTGTTTCATTGTTCACAGAGCGCACGGGGCCCCAGCTGCTGGCCCAGCACGCCATCCGGCCCCCCAAATGCCGAGGAAGACCTGACATGGCCTCTGCAAGGGGCTGGGGAACCTGTGTGGGCCAGAGAGGGGCTGGTGACAAGGGCAGAGGTCACGTCGAATTTGGCATCTGTGACACCACCAGCCAGGGGTGTGAACGTGGGTGCGCTCTCGGGAAGACAGTCTTCTCAGGATGAATTCGGGGGTCCGGCACAGGTGACGCCCCTTTCTCGTGAGCCGGTGATCTATACCAAATCGTTGATTACTACGTCATAAGCACGATGGTTAGGATTTTGTAATAAAACCGTGGCTCAAGTTCCTGTGTGTGTTTCCTTTAACTCCGCGTTTCCATTTTGGGCATGAAAGGAAATCACCTGGGACCCAGAGATCCGCGTCAAAAACATACGATGCAGCGTTATTATAAGGAAAACCAGAGGGAGAAACGAGGGCCCTTGAACATGACGGAACATCCAGCTGCTAAGGTCCTGGGGGACGAGGTCTCATTGCTGTCGCACTTACGTTTTCATGGTAATTGGGAAAGGCAGGGTGTTAGGTGACAGTTATATACAAACTAGGCATAGGAAACACCTAGAAAGAAACATACTGTCATAAATAGTGGTCTGTACTATAGAAATTCAGGGTTGTTTTTTTTAAATCCTTTTACTTTTCTGTATTTCCCAAAATGTATTCAAGTGTGTGTTGCTTTGATAATTAGGACACTTGTGACATATACAGATATGCACACGACTAACTACTCGGACATCCCTTGTTTGGGGAGAAGCTGTGGCCCCACCACCTACCCCCACCTTCTCCTTTCCCCTGTCCACGCCCGGGGGACCCCCGGTGCTGCCCCTGTGGAATCACCCCTTCCTCTTCCAAGGCCAAGACAGAGCCACCAACTTTTCAGAAGACACCATGCTGGTGCTGGAGTACTACCCCTCGACTTTAAGTAAGTGCCCCTGGTGCCACGTCAGGGCAGCCATGCATCATGCCTCTGCCCTTGTGGGGATAGATTGAAGTATCCGGGTTCCAGGGCAACCTCCCTGTGCATACAGACAGCCAGGGCAGCGCCGGGCTGGCTTCCTGGTCCCCATGGCAGCTCTGGGGTGAGGGCCCCAGCCCCACACTGGATCCATGTGTTTTTATTGCACCAACCCCCCTCCCCATGCACCTATCAGTGAGGAGGACGGGGGTGGAGCCCTCAGGCTCACAGCCTGGGGAGGGTGGGGGCAGGATTCAGGGACCAGCTGATCCAGTCTTAGGTTCACACTGTGAGATGAAGAGTCCCCAAAGGACAGGGACATGAGAGATCCATAGAAATGTTTATTTGGGGACGAGTGGGTTAGGGAGGGGAGAAAGGGGAGGGGGTGGGAGAGGAGGGGGGGAAGCTAAATATAAGGTGATGGAAAGAGAAGTCACATTAGGTGGTGAACTTATTATACAACAAGTTGACAATGCACTGTGGAATTGTATGCCTGAGACCTATGTAATCCTTGCTAACAGATGTCACCCCAATAAGTCTAACAATAAAAATGAATTAAAAAAAAAAAAAAAA